>CAUHTR010007467.1:22437-137133 GCA_959609185.1 Schmidtea polychroa | reverse complement strand
TAAACAATACCCATGTGACTTGTTGAGTGTGATCAGTACCCTTGTGAGCAGTACCCATAGGGGGACAAAATATTTTGTCGGATAGACTCTGAGTATATATAATAATAATAATAATTATAATAATTATAATAATAATAATAATAAAAATAATAATAATAATATTCTTGGGAGTTGTAATAATAATTCTTTGAAAATATCTTAGTCATTATTAATAATATTAATAATACCCTAGCGAGTTGTTGAGTGTGAGCAGTACCCTGGTGATCAGTACCCTTGTGAGCATTACCCTTAGGGGGACAGAATATTTTGTCGGATAGACTCTGAGTATATATATTAATACTAATAATAATAATAATAATAATAATAATAATAATAATAATAATATTAATATATGGCTCATTCGAAAGGTCTTGGTTTGTGCTTCAAATTAAGATATCGATGAATAATTGTCGTTGGCGGGAACTCTGTAAATTTAAATTTTAAAATATGACCTTGAAAAAATAAATGACCTTGAAAAAATAAATGACCTTGAAAAAATAAATGACCTTGAAAAATTAAATGACCTTGAAAAAAAAAATAAATGACCTTGAAAAATAATATTTTGAAAAAATAAATGACCTTGAAAATGGTCTGGGGAAAACTTTAATAATTTTGCCAATAATAATGATGATGATAATTTTTATACATCAGTAGATAGATCTTGCACTAAACTTCAAATTAAGCTATCAATTAATAAATTCGGATAATGGTAACGATAACTTTTGGGCAAACGAAAACCAGGAGCCCGCTAGAACACTTAATAATATTTTGAATAATTATATGACCTTGAAAATGATTTTTGGTAAAATGTTAATTACTTTGTCAATATTAATGATGATAATACTTGCAATGGCTCATTCGAAAGGTCTTGGATTGGGCTTCAAATTAAATTATCGATTAATAAATTCGGATAATGAGAACTCTGTAAATTTAAATTTTAAAATATAACCTTGAAAAAATAAATGACCTTGAAAAAATAAATGACCTTGACCTTGAAAATAATAAATGACCTTGAAAAAATAAATGACCTTGAAAAATTAAGTGACCTTGAAAAAATAAATGACCTTGAAAAAATAAATGACCTTGAAAAATTAAGTGACCTTGAAAAAATAAATGACCTTGAAAAAATAAATGACCTTGAAAAAATAATATTTTGAAAAAATAAATGACCTTGAAAATGGTCTCGGGAAAACATTAATAACTTTGTCAATAATAATGATATTAATAATATTTATATATCATTAGATAGATCTTGCACTAAGCCTTAAATTAAGCTATCGATCGATTAAATAAAATGATGGGAACGATAACGTTTGGGCAAACGAAAACCTGGTCACCGCCAGACCACTTAATAATATTTTTGAAAATAATAATTATATGACCTTGAAAATGATTTTTGGTAAAACGTTAATAACTTTGTCAATAATAATGATGATACTTTCTATGACTCAATCGAAAGGTCTTAGATCTGGCTTTAAAATGAGCTATCGTCGAATAATATTTGTTGGCGGGAACTCTGTACATTTAAATTTTAAAATATGACTTTGAAAAAATAATATTTTGAAAAAATAAATGACCTTGAAAATGGTCTCGGGAAAACATTAATAATTTTGTCAATAATAATGATATTAATAATATTCATATATCAATAGATAGATCTAGCACTAAGCTTCAAATTAAGCTATCAATTAATAAATTCGGATAAAGAGAACGATAACTTTTGGACAAACGAAAACCTGGTCACCGCCAGACCACATAATAATTATATGACCTTGAAAATGATTTTTGGTAAAATGTTAATAACTTTGTCAATATTAATGATGATGATACCTTCCATGGATCAATCGAAAGGTCTTAGATCGGGCTTTAAAATAAGCTATCGTTGAATAATATTTGTTGGCGGAAACTCTGTAAATTTAAATTTTAAAATATGACCTTGAAAATAATAAATGACCTTGAAAAAATAAATGACCTTGACATTTTATTTTTAAAAAAAAAATTTCCCGGCCGGGGGGGGGGAGGGGGTATATGTGGTCTGGCGGTGACCCATCCATCTACTTATATAGTGTGACAATCCTTGTAGCATTCTTGTAGTAGGCTTATGGTATTCTTATTTAGGCCTTTTTGTTCTAAAGTATGCCAGATCACTTCGTGTGGAATGCTGCCGAATGCATCCGCAAGATCCAAGAACACAAGGTGGCACTGATATCCTTTGTATCTTTTTCTGTTGCACTTTTCTTTTTGAACAGTAATGATGTAATTATGTTCGTCGCAGCCATTAGATTTATTTACCGCTTTTTGCCATTCTGAAATTAACCTGTGTTCGTGGATCCATTGGAGAATTCTTTTGTTAAGAATTTTCATAAAAATTCTGAAACTTGTAAGCATCAATGCAATGGGTCTCCAGTTTGCAGGATTATGTGCTTGATTATTTTTGGCTGGTTTTATAATCAACTTTGTAATACCACTACATGTTTTTATAGCATTCCTTTTGAAATCAATCTTACATTGACTATAAAATGGGAATGTGTTGTACACGAATCTAAAATCTTGCGGTGCAACTTCTTTCAACATGAGCAGCTTTGTATTGAGAATGTACCGAGTAATGGTTTATTTTCAATTTATTGAGGATTTGCTTGACTTTACTGTTGTAGAATTCTTTACCTAAAATAATAATAATAATAATATTAATAATAATAATAATAATAATAATAATAATAATAATAATAATAATAATAATAATAATAATAATAATAATAATAATAATAATAATAATAATAATAATAATAATAATAATAATAATAATAATAATAAAAATAAAAATAATAATAGTAATAATAATTTTATTAATATTACCTAAATCCGTTTCCAAGTTATTAGGATGTCTTTTTTATATAAACTATTAACAGCTTTGAACATTTCATCTGCAGATTTTGCTTTGACTGGTATTGCTCGGGCAAACCGACTGAATACTTCAATACATGTTAAAATATATTTATACCCATTGTTAATTTTCGAATAGGGTATCATCTCCATCAAATTCATTTGCCATTAATCGTTTATTCCATATGTTTTATATGCTCTTGTTGAGAATCGTTTCTGCATTGGTTTGTTCAAACTGTACGCAAGTTGGTTTGATAACCACTTCTGGGTTTCCGTTTTCGAATTCGAAACTCTTTTCTTTAATTTTGCGACTCCACCGAAACCGGCTTTGTCTTCGGGGTTCGTCCAAATCTTCTCCATTACAACAAGAAGATTTAATATTAAATTTAATGTCGGATAATGAAGGATTAGCTTGTTTATGATCGACTTCCTATTATTCCACCTAATAATGATATTGCTAAAGGTATCAATGCACCGATAAATCCCCCTTGTTGTTTATATATAATTTCTCTCATTTGTTGACGATTCTTTTTATTTACTATTGTTTCTTATGTTTACTCAATAATTGCTTTTTGGATTTAATGATTTTAATCTTGCCTTTGACTACTTTAAGTATAATATCGAGTAAATCATCGACAACATAATTTGGAAATGATTGCAAAATACTGTTTCTTTTCATACTTGGTGCCTTTAACAATGTATTAAAAATCGGGAAACTCCGATGATTTTTTATTTTTTACTTTCTTAGTGGTTTTACTTTTAGGTTTAGGTTTAGGAATTTTCGAAATAAGATTCATTGCAGGAAAGTTTCTGTTATAAGTCCTTTAGATGGGGTATAACTAGTTGTTGGTGGAACCTTTGGTTGTTTTTGAGTTTAAAATATCTGTTTTTACTCGTAAATCATCAGTCCATTGTTGTGTGAAATCAAGAAATATATGTCCATGCGGTATTTTCGTAGCATCTTGAAATGCATTGATAAGAAAATTACGGTTATTAGGGTATGCTTGTCATCCAAGAAAATCAATGACAGTTGCATCTCTAGGGTTCTTGAAAATAACTAAATATTGTACATTTAAATTACGTGTTCGATGGGCACCACCTTGGTGAAATAGATTTTGTGTTATGAAAATAACTGTTACTCTAACATGTCTGCTGATCTTTGTTAATAAATTATTAAAATCTTTTTCTTTATTTGCTTCTTGATACAAATAATGATGACATCATCTTTCTTCAAACGACTTGACCAGTTTTTATCAAAACCCTTTACTATTTTCATGCTTTTCAACTGACAGAAACTTGATTGCGTCAATCCATGTTCTTCGTCGGCGCACCTATGCCAATAAATATAGTTGAAATTTGTTTTGAATAAATTTGATTTTAGTGTTTTAGTATTTTACTTGGACCAGCGATTTGGTATACTGCATCATTTTGTAATTCCATTTTTTAAATTTAAACTATATAATTATTGTTTATATTGATAGTTTAAATGAACTCGTTTTAAAATAACTATATATTGTCTTTGTTCTACAAAATGATGAGTCGCCGGTTATTATTATCACTTTAATAAAAAACCTTTTAAAAGAAATATTTGTTGAGATGTTTTAAGTGAATAATTAGTGGGAAATCGGGGAATATAAGCGATTAAATAATGGCATATCAAAAATTGGGGGCTATAAGCGAGGAAGATATATATTTTAAATTATTTTATTACATAACAAGCCGTGACTAATTTATTACATAACAATCTGTGAATGGTATTTTACCAACATTTTACCAAATTTTTATTTTATCAAGCCTTGTTTCTCCTGTGCCGACAAGAATTCGATAATTAAAACTCTTCGAGCTCAGATCGAATTACTGAAGAAGACCAGAGATCGTTTTGAGGGACATGGTTCTCCCCTTGTCAAATGAAAGACTTGAGACCGAAACTTTTCAGGGTAGAACACTGCCGAGATAGCCTCATTGAACAGAGCCGGACCTTGAGATTGCTCGCCAAAGAACAGTCAGAAGCACTACATAAAGTATCGGTGCAAGCAACTCTCACCAAAAAGATTCCAACCGTGCCTATCACGGAGGAGGACAATGTTTTCCCCCCACATCACCAACCTACAGGAGCCATTTGGCCAATGAAAAAATCTTGTACCAGCTGTGTGGGTTCGCTTCTGTTATCTTCCGCCTCCGAGATCTGTGTCAACAGGGTTATTCAGGCTGTCTCGAAAACTAATCTCATTCGTCCTAAGATAGGGGCTAACCTGCTTTGCCGCATTCCTCCATCATGACACAGGACCAACATGCTGTAGGATATGGGTGTCATGGTGTGAGAACGATCATGAGGGTTCCGATTTGTGGTCAACAAATAAAGTTATGTAGAGTGACTGACCATCATCCCCTAGTAGCCAAATGAATTGATGTTGACCTAGTCCACAACCCAAAAATATATTAAATTGTTTAAAAAATTTCAAGGGTTTTTGACCCTATGAAAGTTAAGGACACGCCATAGACCTTCGATGTTATGACCATCATAACAACCTCCTAATTACCTTTCGAATGATACTCTTGTTTGAAAGTCTCACCTCATTTGACCTTTGGAAATTCGAGTTCAATATATGATGAGTCATGTCTTTTTCTGTAAAATGATTAGTAAGTAACAAAATTTGACCTTTAACTGTCATCAAAAAGGCATTGACCTTAAATTTGACCTTTCGTTGATCTCAAAATTTTTAAAATATTTTTCATTATCAATGTTTTGTTACGATTTTTCTTTGATTTTTATTTAGTAAATTTCTAAATTAATTCTTTTGAATACCAATATTTAAATAAACTCAATCATTTTTTATTTTATAATACAAATATATTTTAATATTAATTAATTTTCATTGGAATTTGAACAAGAAATTAAAAACTTATAACAATTTGTAGAGAATTATAAAAAAATATTGTTATATTTGATTGCAAAATAACTTATGCAATAATTATTTTCATATTATTAAATGAAATTATTTCATCAACATTTGCAATAATGAAAATTAATTAAAAATATTATTCACAATAAAAGAAAATCACAAAAGAATTTATTTAGTGCTACAAAAAAATAAAAAAATAACAAATGGTTTTTAAAATACAAATAAAAACCAAACGGAATAAAAAAATTAAAAAGCATATGTAATAAACGTGTTTAATCGTCCTTTGAAGCTTGGTCCTTATTATCATCATCCGCGTTTCTCGACGGAGCAACTCGTACACTTCATCGGCCACCTCATAATCTGACAGACAAATGGAACCTGTATCATTAACTGCGGTGATTTTCTTGACTTGTAATTTCTCAATATCTGCCTCATGTGCTAGTGGAGAACCACTCTGTTCAAATTGATTCATAATACTCGTTACACAATTGTCGAAACTTTGATCTGAAAATATGTAATCTGACGAATCGGATCTAAAATCCTGCGGCAGCAATCCACCAAATAAATTTGATATTAGTTGGCCCAAAACACTATTTAAGACTTGGCGGTTAGTTCATAAAAAGACCGTACGACTGGAAGTGATTTGCTGACGAGTTTACTAAACGAATGTGAAAAAGCTGGCCTTGATTTAAAAAAACTTACTGGTATTACTACAGATGGTGAACCTTCCATGATTGCTGCAAAAAATGGTATGGTATCATTGCTGAAGAATAGTCTTGGTAATCGAAACTTAGAATTATTTCGGTTCCATTGCAATATACATCAACAAAATCTTTGTGGAAAAGACTTAGGATTCGATCATGTAATGAAGGTAGTCGTATCAGTAGTAAATTTCATAAAAAATAGAGGTCTCAACCACCGACAGTTCAAATCTTTTCTTGAAGAAATAGAAGCTGAGTACCATGACCTCATTTATTATTGTGAAGTCAGATGGTTAAGCCGCGGAAAAACATTACAAAGATTTTCTGATTTGTTGGAAGAAATTGAAGTGTTCCTAAATGAAAAGCAAAAGCCTTTTCAAGAGCTTTCTAATGACAGGTGGCTTTGCGATTTTGCATTTCTTGTGGATATAACCACGCATCTAAATATTCTCAATTTAAAGTTGCAGGGTAAAAATCAATTTATTTCAGAAATGGCAAACCACGTGGAATCATTTGAAAACAAATTAAATTTATTTCAAAAAAATCTAACGGATAAAATTTTGCATCATTTTCCTATATGTCAAAAATATTTTCCGCGACACTCCACAGACTATGATTTTTACGTAAGTATAATTCAGTTACTGAAAAATGTTTTTGAATCAAGATTGCTGATTTCAAAAAAATGTAAACTGATTTCCAGCTATTTGCTGATCCGTTTTCAGTTAATATCGATGAAGTTAATCAAGATATCCAATTAGAACTCATCGATTTGCAGTCATATGATCAGCTTTGTAATAAATTTAACGAAAGCGATCTTCAAAATTTCTATAAATGTTTACAAAAAGTGTCATATCCTAATTTAATTCTTTAATCTTTATTTGGTTCAACATACTTATGCAAACAAACGTTTCCTGTTATGAACATGAACAAGTCGAAGCAACGTAACCGCCTTTCAAATAATAATTTACTTTCAATTCTAAGTTTGGCAACAAAAACCTTGACACCAAATATTTTAAAAATTGTTAATAAAAAACAATGTCATATTGCTCCAAAAAAAATTAAATTAATTATTTCAACTAAATTAAAATGCATTTTTTGTATATAGAAACCGGGTTATAATTAGTAGTGGCCCTTATAGAATGTATTATTAGAAAATGAGACACCCATACTGAAAAGTCTGTGCATCCTTGATTTAAGTTATCAGGATCTCTTGGAGTCATAAAAAAGGAACCATCAGTTTCGTTTCTAACAGGAACATGACGAATAATGTGAGAAACATTCAAGGCATCATCATTATTTTCTATTGAGTTATCAGATTCAAGTCTTTCAATAAATCCATCCTTGCGCGTCGCACATTTACCATCCTGAGATATGTGAACGTCCCTGTTGCGTTGAAAAGCATAGTCATTCGATTTATTAATTGAATTCATTGAAGAAAATCCCAAAATTCGATGTAAACCATATATTTTCAAAAAAAACAGGACTTCCAAAATCCGACAATCAAAGCGAAATTCAAATCGATCAAAACTCACTAACTCCAACAATTCGATAGACCAAAAAACCCAAAAAATCGATACAATCAAAACTCTGAAATCGATCCAAAAAATAATCTTGACAATAATCACAATTGTCCGCGTCTGTGTGCGCACACAATTCAAATCAACAAAGTAAAAAGCGCACACAGACGCGAGATAAACTAATAATTTGACAATTGCCCGCGTCTGTGTGCGCACACAAATCAAACCATAAAAACAGATATAAAGCTCACACAGACGCGCGACCCGATAATCAACCAAAACGAATTTTTAATTAAAAATTAATTTTGATTAAAATTTATATTATTTAACATTATTTAGCACAAAAATGATTTTATTCATTTCTTCATTTATTACAAACTAATTTCAAACAGATAAATCTTTTCCTATTTTTAAATATTTATTTTACAAATTTCTTTTTTAAATATTGAAGGGTCATTTTTATATTTAATAAATAAATAAATGTAATTGAACTTTTAATTATAAATTAGCCTTCATATTTTCCAATACTATTTGATCATTTTATTAAAAATTAAAATGTACACTTTAAACATTAATTTCTTCGAATCCTAAAACTAAGATTACATCATATATGACATTTCAATATAGAATGAAGTTAGCTGCGCTTCATGAAATTGGTTTGCACGGGTAATTTTGAATATTTACATAGAAATATAGCTTTAAATGGTTTTATCTTTTAAGATAGGCAAGGTATTTAGGGGTTAGTGAGAAATATTCACGATTTATTTTAATTAACAAAAGTAGATTAATTTAATATCTAAAATTATTTTTTTTATATAGAAAAAGCCAACATGATAAAAACAAATATAAATATTTACATTTACTTTTAAAAATTTTAAATACTTTTTTATTATTTCTATTAATATAACTAATAATTTTATTTATATACTTTATTTTTAAATTTAATTTTTAAATTTTTAAATTAAAAAAATTTTTAAATGTAAAAATATAAAGAAATTTAAATATTAATAAATTATTAATTGTCAATAAAATTCAAATAAATAATTAAATATAATTTTAGAAAATTCAAAAATTATAATTTAATAAATATAAAAATTTAATTATTTTCAACAAAAAATGATTATCCAATCATATAAAAATAAAATTATTATTAAAATGAATTTTATTCAATGACTCCTCAATAAACATTAACAAATCATCGAAATAAACATATAATCCTTTACAATGAATACTTCAAACGCTATTGACAAATTTTACAATGATAGAATAGAAGAATTAAAAATGATAAAGTTAGAAAAAGAACGAAATATAAGGAGGTTAGAAGCAAACAGAAATGAGATGAATGAAAAAGTCAAATCCCTTCAGACAGAAATTGAACGATTGATGAAACCTCCTTCAAATGTAGCAGAAATTATAAAACCGATCAATAAAACAAAAGTGCTTGTAAAATTGAATCACAGCACTCAACTGGTTGTTGGAATTGAAAGTGAAATTAACATGGAGCAATTGAAACCTAACACGAGAGTAGCTCTACAAGACAGTAGTAACAAAGTCCACAAAATCCTTCCAACCGACATTTTTTAGAGTTGATGGTTTTAGTAAATATTCAAGTAAATTTCTATCATTTTTGTGAATTTTTATCGTTTTTGTGAATTTCTATTATTTTCATGAATTTCCGTAATTTTTGTGAATATCTGTAATTTAATGCTAATTCTAAGGTAAATTTAATTAATTTCTTGATAATTGGATGTATTTTTATTGACTTGTTTTTTAATTTTAAATAAAAATTTATTTTTAATGAGGTTAATAATTAGAATTTGTACAATAATCAAGTGATAGGATAAATTTTTATGAGGATATTGAATAATTTTCTAAGAATTTCATGTTGACTGATTAAAAGTTTTAATGGTGATAAATTTAATTAATTTCTTGATAATTAGTGGTATTTTATTGAATAGTTTTTAAATAAAAATTAATTTCATTGACAATTAGGTTAATAATTAAGTGATTTTTGATGATAACTTTGTAATGTATTTGACTTTGTAATTTTTTCAATAATTTTCTAAGAATATTTACTCATTGATGAACTTTAAAAAACATAAGCTAAGAAACCAGTTAACTTTAAATTTACTTGAAAATGATTGTAGGATATACAGAAATTTAGTTTGTTGTTATTGCTTGAAAATGAATGGTTGAATAGCTGAAGAATTATCATCAACAAATATATATCATCTCCAGTTAGGTATTTGATAGGTGAAATATTTGTAGAAAATAATGAGTTTATTATATCTTTGTTACATAAGTCGACTTTAGCGTCAAAATGTGTTTTTAAAATAAATTTTAATTTTAAAATACCGCAACGTAATATATTTTTCCCTGCCCTTCCGATTTTGATTGGTTAGGATATGGGTGTCATGGTGTGAGAACGATCATGAGGGTTCCGATTTGTGGTCAACAAATAAAGTTATGTAGAGTGACTGACCATCATCCCCTAGTAGCCAAATGAATTGATGTTGACCTAGTCCACAACCCAAAAATATATTAAATTGTTTAAAAAATTTCAAGGGTTTTTGACCCTATGAAAGTTAAGGACACGCCATAGACCTTCGATGTTATGACCATCATAACAACCTCCTAATTACCTTTCGAATGATACTCTTGTTTGAAAGTCTCACCTCATTTGACCTTTGGAAATTCGAGTTCAATATATGATGAGTCATATGTCTTTTTCTGTAAAATGATTAGTAAGTAACAAAATTTGACCTTTAACTGTCATCAAAAAGGCATTGACCTTAAATTTGACCTTTCGTTGATCTCAAAATTTTTAAAATATTTTTCATTATCAATGTTTTGTTACGATTTTTCTTTGATTTTTATTTAGTAAATTTCTAAATTAATTCTTTTGAATACCAATATTTAAATAAACTCAATCATTTTTTATTTTATAATACAAATATATTTTAATATTAATTAATTTTCATTGGAATTTGAACAAGAAATTAAAAACTTATAACAATTTGTAGAGAATTATAAAAAAATATTGTTATATTTGATTGCAAAATAACTTATGCAATAATTATTTTCATATTATTAAATGAAATTATTTCATCAACATTTGCAATAATGAAAATTAATTAAAAATATTATTCACAATAAAAGAAAATCACAAAAGAATTTATTTAGTGCTACAAAAAAATAAAAAAATAACAAATGGTTTTTAAAATACAAATAAAAACCAAACGGAATAAAAAAATTATTCATGAAAATAATAGAAATTCACAAAAACGATAAAAATTCACAAAAATGATAGAAATTTACTTGAATATTTACTAAAACCATCAACTCTAAAAATTATCAATGAATGCCTTAAACAAATTTGCCTAAATAATCATTCAAATAAAAGCATTAAATACCTTTACGACTAATACACTTACGACATGTTGAATGTGAGTAGTACCCTTGTGAGCAATACCCATAGGGGGACAGAATATTTTGTCGGATAAAACCTTGACACCAAATATTTTAAAAATTGTTAATAAAAAACAATGTCATATTGCTCCAAAAAAAATTAAATTAATTATTTCAACTAAATTAAAATGCATTTTTTGTATATAGAAACCGGGTTATAATTAGTAGTGGCCCTTATAGAATGTATTATTAGAAAATGAGACACCCATACTGAAAAGTCTGTGCATCCTTGATTTAAGTTATCAGGATCTCTTGGAGTCATAAAAAAGGAACCATCAGTTTCGTTTCTAACAGGAACATGACGAATAATGTGAGAAACATTCAAGGCATCATCATTATTTTCTATTGAGTTATCAGATTCAAGTCTTTCAATAAATCCATCCTTGCGCGTCGCACATTTACCATCCTGAGATATGTGAACGTCCCTGTTGCGTTGAAAAGCATAGTCATTCGATTTATTAATTGAATTCATTGAAGAAAATCCCAAAATTCGATGTAAACCATATATTTTCAAAAAAAACAGGACTTCCAAAATCCGACAATCAAAGCGAAATTCAAATCGATCAAAACTCACTAACTCCAACAATTCGATAGACCAAAAAACCCAAAAAATCGATACAATCAAAACTCTGAAATCGATCCAAAAAATAATCTTGACAATAATCACAATTGTCCGCGTCTGTGTGCGCACACAATTCAAATCAACAAAGTAAAAAGCGCACACAGACGCGAGATAAACTAATAATTTGACAATTGCCCGCGTCTGTGTGCGCACACAAATCAAACCATAAAAACAGATATAAAGCTCACACAGACGCGCGACCCGATAATCAACCAAAACGAATTTTTAATTAAAATTAATTTTGATTAAAATTTATATTATTTAACATTATTTAGCACAAAAATGATTTTATTCATTTCTTCATTTATTACAAACTAATTTCAAACAGATAAATCTTTTCCTATTTTTAAATATTTATTTTACAAATTTCTTTTTTAAATATTGAAGGGTCATTTTTATATTTAATAAATAAATAAATGTAATTGAACTTTTAATTATAAATTAGCCTTCATATTTTCCAATACTATTTGATCATTTTATTAAAAATTAAAATGTACACTTTAAACATTAATTTCTTCGAATCCTAAAACTAAGATTACATCATATATGACATTTCAATATAGAATGAAGTTAGCTGCGCTTCATGAAATTGGTTTGCACGGGTAATTTTGAATATTTACATAGAAATATAGCTTTAAATGGTTTTATCTTTTAAGATAGGCAAGGTATTTAGGGGTTAGTGAGAAATATTCACGATTTATTTTAATTAACAAAAGTAGATTAATTTAATATCTAAAATTATTTTTTTTATATAGAAAAAGCCAACATGATAAAAACAAATATAAATATTTACATTTACTTTTAAAAATTTTAAATACTTTTTTATTATTTCTATTAATATAACTAATAATTTTATTTATATACTTTATTTTTAAATTTAATTTTTAAATTTTTAAATTAAAAAAATTTTTAAATGTAAAAATATAAAGAAATTTAAATATTAATAAATTATTAATTGTCAATAAAATTCAAATAAATAATTAAATATAATTTTAGAAAATTCAAAAATTATAATTTAATAAATATAAAAATTTAATTATTTTCAACAAAAAATGATTATCCAATCATATAAAAATAAAATTATTATTAAAATGAATTTTATTCAATGACTCCTCAATAAACATTAACAAATCATCGAAATAAACATATAATCCTTTACAATGAATACTTCAAACGCTATTGACAAATTTTACAATGATAGAATAGAAGAATTAAAAATGATAAAGTTAGAAAAAGAACGAAATATAAGGAGGTTAGAAGCAAACAGAAATGAGATGAATGAAAAAGTCAAATCCCTTCAGACAGAAATTGAACGATTGATGAAACCTCCTTCAAATGTAGCAGAAATTATAAAACCGATCAATAAAACAAAAGTGCTTGTAAAATTGAATCACAGCACTCAACTGGTTGTTGGAATTGAAAGTGAAATTAACATGGAGCAATTGAAACCTAACACGAGAGTAGCTCTACAAGACAGTAGTAACAAAGTCCACAAAATCCTTCCAACCGACATTGATCCATTTGTCGCAATGATGATGATGGAAAAGGTTCCTGATTCTACTTATGAAATGGTTGGCGGCCTCGATAAACAGATACAAGAAATCAAAGAAGTTATTGAATTATCCATTAAACATCCTGAACTATTTGAATCTCTTGGCATTTCACATCCTAAAGGTGTTTTATTATATGGTCCTCCTGGAACCGGTAAAACATTAGTAGCTCGGGCTGTTGCACATCACACAGATTGTTCATTTATTCGTGTTAGTGGGTCTGAATTAGTTCAGAAATATATTGGTGAAGGAGCAAGAATGGTTAGAGATATATTCAAAATGGCCAAGGAACACTCACCAGCCATTATCTTTATGGATGAAATTGACTCTATCGGATCATCAAGAAATGGAGGAGGTAAAGGAGGTGATAGTGAAGTGCAAAGGACAATGTTAGAATTACTCAATCAATTAGATGGTTTTGATGCTACAAACAACATTAAGATAATCATGGCAACAAATAGGATAGATATTCTTGATAGTGCCCTTTTGCGACCTGGAAGAATCGACAGAAAAATTGAATTCCCTGAGCCAAATGAAAAATCACGTTTGAAAATTTTGAAAATTCATTCTAGAAAAATGAATATGAAAAGAGGAATTGACTTGAGATTAATTGCAGAGAAAATGTCTGGTGCAAGTGGAGCAGAAATGAAAGGAGTCTGTACTGAAGCAGGCATGTTTGCAATAAGAGAGAGGAGAATCCATGTGACACAAGAAGACTTTTTAGCAGCAGTTTCTAAAATAATGAGAGAAAACAGCGAGGAAACGAGTTTCTGTTTTGAAATTATGGAAATAAATATATTCATAAAATGTTTATTAAATATAATTTACAATTTTTAATTACTTTATTTTTATTGTTTTATTTTCATTGTTTTATTCTTATTGTTTTATTTTTATTGTTTTATTTTTATTGTTTTATTTTTATTGTTTTATTTTTATTGTTTTTTAAAAAATTTATTTTTATACTTTCTATCAGTTTTGAAACTGGAAAATATTTTTGTATATAATCAAATTTTATTATCCTTTTTTCATAATTATTTGATGGCTTGCAATATCAAAAAACTGTTCTTTTAGAATAATAAAATGAATTGCATAAAACGATATAATTTCTGCATTCTTTTTTTATGTTCAAATATGCTTTCTGCATTCTTACCTTGATGCATTAATAACATTAACAGTAACATTTTGTTTTGGTTTTTGTTCCATTGAAAGAAACCCTGTCAAGTATGATTTACTTCATTTTCAAACCTTCTTTTTTTCTATCATTGAATTATTAGATATATAGTACGTAGAAATGAGGCTATTCGTGATGAATTATCGTGCCTACCCTATTTTTGACTATTATTAATATTAAGTCAAAGTATTGAATTATGACTAAAATGCGTTTTCTTGTAATTTAAATAAATTGGCTAAATTAATAACATGTGTTTACGAACTAGAATTATTTCCAGCTTTGAAATATATAAAACCCTATGTATGTAAATATATTTGCTAGTGGTAATATATTGATTACAAATGTATAGTTGATAATATCATATCTGAAATTAAATCAATAATTGAAGGAAAAGAATTTTTAGATTTTTTATTATCACTTAATTAATTATTTTAAAAATCATGTGATTGCAAATTCGATGCAACTGAAATGCATGATTCTGAAATAACTGAAATAACATAATTTATTCTCTAAAGAAGGATATAAAGATTTCAAAAGAAAGATTGGTAAACAGCTGGGTAGATTGAATAATAGAATTGTTTCAAAATCGTGCAAAGTACGTAGTATGTTTGTTAGTAAATCTCAAACTCCGGTTGGATTGTGTTCGGATCTCGTTTATCAATTCACATGTAATGGGTGTAAAGCCACATACATTGGAGAGACTTCCCGTCATCTCTGTACTCAAGTTCAAGAACACTGTCGACCGAAGGGAGTTTTCTGCGTCTCTTTCTTGTAAAAGCTGACAACATTTTATTATATCTAGAAATGCTTACTTTCCTGTGAAGGTTGACCATATATATAAAGAGAAAGCTTAAGAGAACATTTGAATAACAAGGACCGAGATCCCTGCTTTATATTTTAATATCAAGATTATTATATAAAGACTATAATTTATAATTATATTATATAGATGGTCAAAATTTCTCAGAGCAAGGCAAAGAAACGATTCATGGAGTTTGAGATCAAGGAATAAAGGAATGGAAACCTTATGAGAGAACATATTAAGTAGGTAGTTAGTGGCTTACTGCCGTAACCCCCCCCCCACCTGCGGCAAGAATTTTTTTGCAGCACGATTTTTTTTTGCGGCAACTTTTGATTACGCAATTGTTCCACACTAGAGTGAGGGGGTCTCGATTGTCCTGGGATTTTCAATACAAAAAATATTTTTTTTCAATAAAAAAACGATGGTCCTGGGATTTTCAATACAGAAATCCGACTACCACTAAAAAAGCCAAGGATTATTCACACTATAGTGAGGGGGTCTCGATGGTCCTGGGATTTTCAATACAAAAACAAATTTTTCAATACAAAAAGGTGGTTTACACTAAAAAAGCCAAGGATTTTTCACACTATAGTGAGGGGGTCTCGATGGTCCTGGGATTTTCAATACAAATAAATTTTTTCAATACAAAAATTCGACTACCACTAAAAAAGCCAAGGATTATTCACACTATAGTGAGGGGGTCTCGATGGTCTCAGGATATTTTCAATACAAAAATCCGACTACCACTAAAAAAAGCCAAGGATTTTTCAGACAATAGTGAGGTGGGTCTCCTTTGTCCTGAGAACTTCAATAGAAAAAGGTGGTCTACACTAAAATACGTGGTAAATTTTTTCAATTACATTAAATAATGGTCCAAATTTTTCAATTACATTAAATTATGGTCCTAAAAAATTAAATTACAGTAAATTATGGTCCTAAAAAATTACATTACAGTAAATTATGGTTCTAAAAATTGAATTACAGTAAATTATGGTCCAAATTTTTCAAATACAGTAAATTATGGTCCTAAAAAATTAAATTACAGTAAATTATGGTCAAAAATTTTGAATTACAGTAAATTATGGTCCAAATTTTTTTTTATCACACTATAGTGAGGGTGTCTCGATGGTCCTGGGATTTTCAATACAAAAATCCTACTACCACTAAAAAGCCAAGGATTATTAGACTATAGTGAGGGGGTCTCCTTGGTCCTGGGATTTCCAATAGAAAAAGGTGGTCTTCAATAAAAAAGCATGGTAATTTAAGGTCTCAAGATATTTTCAATACTCAAAGGTGGTCTACACTAAAAAACAGTGGTAATTTAAGGTCTCAGGATATTTTCAATACAAAAATCCGACTATCAATAAAAAAGCATGGATTTTTCGAATTAAATTAAGGTGGTTCTCCTTGGTCCTGAGAATTTCAATAGAAAAAGGCGGTCTTCAATAAAAAAGCATGGTAATTTAAGGTCTCAGGATATTTTCAATACTCAAAGGTGGTCTACACTAAAAAACAGTGGTAATTTAAGGTCTCAGGATATTTTCAATACAAAAATCCGATTATCACTAAAAAAGCATGGAATTTTCTAGGTGAATTCAGGTGGGTCTCCTTGGTCCTGAGAATTTCAATAGAAAAAGGTCGTCTACACTAAATAACGCGGTAAATTTTTTAAAATAAACCAAATTGTGGGTCTAAAAAATTGAATTACAGTAAATTATGGGCTCAGATTTTTAAATTAAAGTAAATTATGGGTCTAAAAATTGAATTACAGTAAATTATGGGTCTAAAAATTGAATTAAAGTAAATTATGGTCCAAATTTTTGAAATAAAGTAAATTATGGGTCTAAAAATTGAATTACAGTAAATTATGGGCTCAGATTTTTGAATTAAAGTAATCAATGGTCCAAATATTTTAAATTAAAGTAAATTATGGTCTAGATAAGTAAATTAAGGTTCTAAAAATTAAATTAAAGTAAATTATGGTTCTAAAAAATTAAATTACAGTAAATAATGGTCCAAATTTTTAAATTAAGTAATCAATGGTAAAAAATTTTAAATAAGTAAATTAAAGTAAATTAAAGTAAGATTTTAAAATTTAATTACAAAATAATAGAAGGTGTTTGAGAATTGAAATTTTTTAATGAAAATTTTAATGAAATATTTTTCAATGGTAATTTTTAATGGAAATTTTTATGGAATAATTTTTTAAGTTAATTTTTAATGGAAATTTTTAAGAAATATTTTTCAATGATAATTTTAGATGGAAATTTTTAAGATAATTTTTAATGAAAATTTTTATGAAATATTTTTCAAAGACAAATTTTAATAATAATTCAACAACAAACCAATAACTTAGTACCAACAACCAGTAACTTACGAACATGTATTAACAACCAGATACCTACAACTAGTTACTAACAACCAGTTACCTGATACCAAGTACTTACAACTAGTTACTAACAACATGTTACCTGTTACCAAGTACTAACAACATGTTACCTTTTACCAAGTACTTACAACCAATTACCTGCTACCAAGTACTTACAACTAGATACCACGTACTAAATAACTCTCAAACAACCAAGTACCTACAACAAATTACCAGATACCAAGTACCTACAACTAGTTACTAACAACTAGTTACCTGATACTAAGTACCTACAACCACCTACCATGTACTAACAACCAAAAACAAGCAACCAACTAGATACCTACAACTAGATACCTACAACCAACTAGCTACCACCTACCAAGTACATACAACCAATTACCAAGTACCAAGTACTAACAACCAAGTACCTACAACCAACAACAACCAAGTACTAAGCACTGTCAACTAAATACCAAACACTTACAACCTACAAGTAGTTACTAACAACCAGTTACCAGATACCAAGTACATACAACCAAAACAACCAACCAACTAGGTACCAGATACCAAGTACTCACAACCGACAACAACCAGGTACTAAGCATTATCAACCAAATACTAACAACCAAGTACAAGATACCTAGTACTGACAACTAGATACCAAGTACTTACATCCAGATGACCACATGAAATTATTGGTTAAATATGAAAATAAGGGTTATAATTAGTTGTTTATTAAATTATGGTGTAAAATTAAGTAATAAAGCATAAATAGGTAAATTAAGGATAAGTAAATTAAAGTTAAAAAATTAAATTAAAGTTAATTAAGGTCCAAATTTTAAAATTAAGTAATCAATGTTCTAAAAAATTAAATTAAAGTTAAATAAGTAAATTAAAGTAATAATTTTTAAAGAATTTAATTAAAGTAATAATTTTTAAATAAGTAATGTAATATGAAAATTAAAGTAAGATTTTTTAATTTATTATCAAAAGATTGAATAACTACCAACTTTTTTGAGAAATGTAATTTTTAATGAAAATTTTTAATAGAAATATTTTATGAATAATTTTTAAATGGTAATTTTTAATGGAAATTTTTTATGAATAATTTTCAATGGAATAATAATAATTTTACCAACATTTTACCTAGTATATAATTTTAATTTTAATTGTATTTTTAAATTGTATATATTTTGAATATGATTCTATTGTTTAATTCCAATAATAAGTTTAAAAAGTCTATAATTAAAAAATTAAATTATTATTTACATTATTTGAGAATTTGAAAAACTTAATTTTGATTGTATTTTCTAAGACTTATATTTGAATATTCAACTTATTTTGATTGAAAAGGGTAATATAATTCATATTATGATATTTGTTTTTGAAATACATAATGCAAATTAAAACATTTTAGTAATAATTTGCTATTATTTTAGAATTTATTTTAGTCAAAAATTTAAAAAAAAGACCTATTCCATATTTCTTATTCAAATACCATTCACAGCTTGTTATGTAATAAAATAAACACGGCTTGTTATGTAATAAACTAGTTTAAATTATATATCCTCCTCACTTATATTGCACCGATTCTCTATTTTCCATTAATTAATCATTTGTATCCCCCCGATTTTCTATTTTCCATTAATTAATCACTTATATCCCCCGATTTTCCATTAATTATTCACTTATATTCCGCCGATTTTGATTAATTATTCACTTAAAACATTCCCACAAATATTTCTTTTAAAAGTTTTTTTATTAAATTTATGAAATAATTTTAAATAAATTCAATTAATATATTTCCATTCTTATCAACCTTCATGTTATCTATGCCCCTTCAATGATCCATTAATGAATTATTCTACCAATTATTTTCACCCATTTGAATTTATCATCGAGTAATGAATAATTTCCTCACTTTAATGAAGATTTTTACCACCTTCATTGGTAATTTTATCAAAGTTTAAAGAATATTTCTCTTTTTATCCTACAATTGCTTACCACTTTAGAATTTTTATCAAAATTTATGATAATTTTACTGATTCAATGATAAATTTGAATGAGTTAATTAATATATACTCTGAGTTTATCCGACAAAATATTCTGTCCCCCTATGGGTATTGCTCACAAGGGTACTACTCACATTCAACATGTCGTAAGTGTATTAGTCGTAAAGGTATTTAATGCTTTTATTTGAATGATTATTTAGGCAAATTTGTTTAAGGCATTCATTGATAATTTTTAGAGTTGATGGTTTTAGTAAATATTCAAGTAAATTTCTATCATTTTTGTGAATTTTTATCGTTTTTGTGAATTTCTATTATTTTCATGAATTTCCGTAATTTTTGTGAATATCTGTAATTTAATGCTAATTCTAAGGTAAATTTAATTAATTTCTTGATAATTGGATGTATTTTTATTGACTTGTTTTTTAATTTTAAATAAAAATTTATTTTTAATGAGGTTAATAATTAGAATTTGTACAATAATCAAGTGATAGGATAAATTTTTATGAGGATATTGAATAATTTTCTAAGAATTTCATGTTGACTGATTAAAAGTTTTAATGGTGATAAATTTAATTAATTTCTTGATAATTAGTGGTATTTTATTGAATAGTTTTTAAATAAAAATTAATTTCATTGACAATTAGGTTAATAATTAAGTGATTTTTGATGATAACTTTGTAATGTATTTGACTTTGTAATTTTTTCAATAATTTTCTAAGAATATTTACTCATTGATGAACTTTAAAAAACATAAGCTAAGAAACCAGTTAACTTTAAATTTACTTGAAAATGATTGTAGGATATACAGAAATTTAGTTTGTTGTTATTGCTTGAAAATGAATGGTTGAATAGCTGAAGAATTATCATCAACAAATATATATCATCTCCAGTTAGGTATTTGATAGGTGAAATATTTGTAGAAAATAATGAGTTTATTATATCTTTGTTACATAAGTCGACTTTAGCGTCAAAATGTGTTTTTAAAATAAATTTTAATTTTAAAATACCGCAACGTAATATATTTTTCCCTGCCCTTCCGATTTTGATTGGTTAGTGGGCTCTTATTATTTAGCTTCTAAATTATTTCAATGGAAGAATGCCTTGTGTCTGTAACAGTTTTTAAAAATTCATACTTTTGAAGTTCTCTAAGGATTTT
Source organism: Schmidtea polychroa (assembly GCA_959609185.1). Taxonomy (NCBI): domain Eukaryota; kingdom Metazoa; phylum Platyhelminthes; order Tricladida; family Dugesiidae; genus Schmidtea; species Schmidtea polychroa. The sequence continues at coordinate 115,938 of CAUHTR010007467.1, read as the reverse complement.
AAGACTGAATTGAATTAAAGGAGAATTCAAGTGGGTAGAATTGAAGGATATATTTGATTAGATGTTTAAAGGGGTAGAAATATTTAATGAGAGATCGATTAAGATGGGAAAATATGATCTTTTAAGGGGTATATAGTCGGTTGGATTAATTGAGAGATCGGATAAAGTAGGAATATATCATTGTAAGGGAGATATAGTCGATTGACTTTAATAAGAGATCGGTTAAGATGGGAATATATGAATTTTTAAGGATGATGTTGGTAAAATATCAATGTTTTAAGGGAAATTGCAATACATTAGTCAGTTATGAATCAATAATAATGTGAAATTATATTGTTTTATTAGGTTGTGATTAATGCACAGTAAATTAATTTAGATTTATGTTTTATTAAGTAGGGATAATGATCGATTTACTTGGTTTTGACAATGAAAACTTTACAGATAATTGGGATTGATATCAACTTTAATTTATTTTTATCTTTATTTAGACGGAGAATGACAAAAGTTGAAAAATATGGACTTAAAACATCGACAACAACTAAATAAAATTGATCTTTATTGAAAGAAATCTATCGATTGATTTTAATTAGTAATTAAATCGGTTGAATATTGGTAAAAATGATCATTTGAAGAAATATATTTTATTGAATGGATAAATTTAATCTTTCAATGGGACCTAGTCAGTTATATTGTAGTAATATTTATTTAAAATATCGAGTACAGTGATTAACAAAAATTTAATTATAACCAGTTTTATCATTAGATTTTATAAATTATTTAGGGTTAATGATTTTACATGTTTTATAGGGAAATATTCGTGATAATATGAATTAAAGTCATTTAAATGGGACTTTAAGCAATCTTATTAGTCTGAGGGGAATATATGATCCTTTACGGGTACTTATCATTAAAATACTAATCTTTAAGGATAGAGTTATTTCAATGAAATTTGATGCTTTTTAGATGATATTTGTAATAATACGAATTAAGGGTTGAAATATAGTCATTTAAGGGATTTTAAGGAATCTTTTTAGTTTGAGGTGAATATATGATCTTTATTAAGTACTTATCGATAAGATACTAATCTTAAAAGATAGAGATATTTCAGGGAAATTTGATGCTTTTTAGATGATTTTATTGGAGAATTCACTCGGATATACCAATTATTGTCATTTGAATGAATTTACTGGTTTGTTAGTTTTCTAGTCTCTTTTGGAATTTAATGATAATTATTTTTATTGTAGATTGCTGACATTGATAATGGTAATGAATTTATACTGATTTTTTTGAATATTTTGAGCAATCAGTCAATCAATTTGAGTACATGTATTACTTTTAAAAAAAATAATTAAAATTAATTTTATTTCAATTAATTTATTCAATCTAAATCAATTATATATTAGATATTATTTATTAACTTAGTCGATTCATATTAACTTGAATGATCAGTATTTTTTTTTATTTACTGGATGATTAATGACTAGAATTCTTTCTTGTCTATTAATTAAATTTTTATGATATTTATTTTGAATAATTTAAATTTTTACAATTATTTAAACAATTTTTATCAAGTTATTGATGTCTTGAGTTCAATTAATTTTTCATCCAATTTTTCAAGTGATGAGTATTTTCTTTTAAAGATCTATTTTGAAAGATAGATTTTGATAAGAAGATAGTGTATGTGATGAAGAATATTTTGTATTATATTGCTATTATTTTTATGTGTGGTTAGTTGATTGTTGGTACTTGGTATCTAGTTGTTGATATCTTGTATTTGGTAGTTGGTACAGTGTTGTTTACTGATTGTTGTTATATAGTTGTAGGTTGATAATGTTTAGTACCTGGTTGTTGTCGGTTGTAAGTACTTCGTATCTAGTTGTTAGCTGATTGTAGCTAGTTAATGGGTAGGTGGTGGTTGAGTGTTACCAATACCCCTACGACTAGTACCTTTACGACTAATACCCTTACGACCAGTACCCTTACGACCAGTACCCTTACGACCAGTACCCTTACGACCAGTACCCTTACGACCAGTACCCTTACGACCAGTACCCTTACGACCAGTACCCTTAGAGGGTCAAAACATCCTGTCGGATAAACTCAGAGTATATATAATAAAACTGATCAATAATAAGTATTTATTGAATGTGATTTTTACTTTGCAATAATAAGTCAGTAGTTATCATTTAAAAGAAGAATATTTTGTAAATTAGAATTCATTAGTCTTTCATTGTAATTTAAATTATTTTGAATTTCACGTGGTGATGAGTTGTCAATTATTTTTTGATGAAAATCAACATTTTTGTTAAATTTGTAAAGGTTTTTCTACTGATTGTAATTAAACATATTTTTGAAGATAGATAAAAAATTAATTTAAAAAGCATTTCATAAAATACAGTGAAGAATATTTAGTAGTTAGTTGTAAGTATGTGGTTGTTTGAGAGTTAGTTAGTACGTGGTAACATGTTGTAAGTATTTGTTAGCATCTAGTTAAAAATATTTATTAACCGATTGTTGGTAACTGTTGAATTATTATTATTATTATTATTATTATTATTATTATTATTATTATTATTCCATTGAAAATTATTCATCAAAAATTTCCATTAAAAATTACCATTTAAAAATTATTCATAAAAAATTTCTATTAAAAATTTTCATTAAAAATTACATTTCTCAAAAAAGTTGGTAGTTATTCAATCTTTTGATAATAAATTAAAAAATCTTACTTTAATTTTCATATTACATTACTTATTTAAAAATTATTACTTTAATTAAATTCTTTAAAAATTATTACTTTAATTTACTTATTTAACTTTAATTTAATTTTTTAGAACATTGATTACTTAATTTTAAAATTTGGACCTTAATTAACTTTAATTTAATTTTTTAACTTTAATTTACTTATCCTTAATTTACCTATTTATGCTTTATTACTTAATTTTACACCATAATTTAATAAACAACTAATTATAACCCTTATTTTCATATTTAACCAATAATTTCATGTGGTCATCTGGATGTAAGTACTTGGTATCTAGTTGTCAGTACTAGGTATCTTGTACTTGGTTGTTAGTATTTGGTTGATAATGCTTAGTACCTGGTTGTTGTCGGTTGTGAGTACTTGGTATCTGGTACCTAGTTGGTTGGTTGTTTTGGTTGTATGTACTTGGTATCTGGTAACTGGTTGTTAGTAACTACTTGTAGGTTGTAAGTGTTTGGTATTTAGTTGACAGTGCTTAGTACTTGGTTGTTGTCGGTTGTGAGTACTTGGTATCTGGTACCTAGTTGGTTGGTTGTTTTGGTTGTATGTACTTGGTATCTGGTAGCTAGTTGTTAGCTGGTTGTTGGTTGTTAGTACTTGGTAGTTGGTTAATAATGCTTAGTACTTGGTAGTTGGTTAATAATGCTTAGTTCTTGGTTGTTGTTGGTTGTTAGTACATGGTAGGTGGTAGCTAGTTGGTTGTAGGTACTTAGTAGTTGGTTAATAATCCTTAGTACCTGGTTGTTGTTGGTTGTGAGTAATCGGTATCTGGTACCTAGTTGGTTGGTTGTTTTGGTTGTATGTACTTGGTATCTGGTAACTGGTTGTTAGTAACTACTTGTAGGTTGTAAGTGTTTGGTATTTAGTTGACAGTGCTTAGTACTTGGTTGTTGTTGGTTGTAGGTACTTGGTTGTTAGTACTTGGTACTTGGTAGTTGGTTGTATGTACTTGGTAGGTGGTAGCTAGTTGGTTGTAGGTATCTAGTTGTAGGTATCTGGTTGGTTGCTTGTTTTTGGTTGTTAGTACATGGTAGGTGGTTGTAGGTACTTAGTATCTGGTAATTTGTTGTTGGTACTTGGTTGTTTGAGAGTTATTTAGTACGTGGTATCTAGTTGTAAGTACTTGGTAGCAGGTAATTGGTTGTAAGTACTTGGTAAAAGGTAACATGTTGTTAGTACTTGGTAACAGGTAACATGTTGTTAGTAACTAGTTGTAAGTACTTGGTATCAGGTAACTGGTTGTTAGTAACTATTTGTAGGTATCTGGTTGTTAATACATGTTCGTAAGTTACTGGTTGTTGGTACTAAGTTATTGGTTTGTTGTTGAATTATTATTAAAATTTGTCTTTGAAAAATATTTCATAAAAATTTTCATTAAAAATTATCTTAAAAATTTCCATCTAAAATTATCATTGAAAAATATTTCTTAAAAATTTCCATTAAAAATTAACTTAAAAAATTATTCCATAAAAATTTCCATTAAAAATTACCATTGAAAAATATTTCATTAAAATTTTCATTAAAAAATTTCAATTCTCAAACACCTTCTATTATTTTGTAATTAAATTTTAAAATCTTACTTTAATTTACTTTAATTTACTTATTTAAAATTTTTTACCATTGATTACTTAATTTAAAAATTTGGACCATTATTTACTGTAATTTAATTTTTTAGAACCATAATTTACTTTAATTTAATTTTTAGAACCTTAATTTACTTATCTAGACCATAATTTACTTTAATTTAAAATATTTGGACCATTGATTACTTTAATATCAAAATCTGAGCCCATAATTTACTGTAATTCAATTTTTTAGACCCACAATTTGCTTTATTTTAAAAAATTTACCGCGTTATTTAGTGTAGACCACCTTTTTCTATTGAAATTCTCAGGACCAAGGAGACCCACCTTAATTTAATTCGAAAAATCCATGCATTTTTATTGATAGTCGGATTTTTGTATTGAAAATATCCTGAGACCTTAAATTACCATGCTTTTTTATTGAAGACCACCTTTTTCTATTGGAAATCCCAGGACCAAAGAGACCCCCTCACTATAGTCTAATAATCCTTGACTTTTTAGTGGTAGTCGGATTTTTGTATTGAAAATCCCAGGACCATCGAGACCCCCTCACTATAGTGTGATAAAAAAAATTTTTGACCATAATTTACTGTAATTTAATTTTTTAGGACCATAATTTACTGTATTTGAAAAATTTGGACCATAATTTACTGTAATTCAATTTTTAGAACCATAATTTACTGTAATTTAATTTTTTAGGACCATAATTTAATGTAATTGAAAAATTTGGACCATTATTTACTGTAATTGAAAAAATTTACCACGTTTTTTAGTGTAGACCACCTTTTTCTATTGAAGTTCTCAGGACAAAGGAGACCCACCTCACTATAGTCTGAAAAATCTTTGGCTTTTTTTAGTGGTAGTCGGATTTTTGTATTGAAAATCCCAGGACCAAGGACACCCACCTCACTATAGTGTGAATAATCCTTGGCTTTTTTAGTGGTAGTCGGATTTTTGTATTGAAAAAATTTATTTGTATTGAAAATCCCAGGACCATCGAGACCCCCTCACTATAGTGTGAATAATCCTTGGCTTTTTTAGTGGTAGTCGGATTTTTGTATTGAAAAATTTTTTTTGTATTGAAAATCCGAGGACCATCGTTTTTGTATTGAAAAAATTTTTTTTGTATTGAAAATCCCAGGACCATCGAGACCCCCTCACTACAGTCTGAAAAATTGCGTAATCAAAAGTTGCCGCAAAAAAAAATCGTGCCGCAAAAAAATTCTTGCCGCAGGGGGGGGGGGGTTTGCGGCAGCGGGCTCCTAACTACCTACTATATTATTTATTCATTTCACATTTCACATTTCACAATTCTTTTTCTGTCATTATTAATAATTATTTCTTATATAAATAATTTTATTATTCATTGTAATTCATTTATTGAGACAAGTTTCATTTCATGCGAATTAAATTAAATATGTAAAGGTAATTTTATGTGGGCCTTCTAAGACCAAAATGCTTCAGAATGTAAGATGAATCAAAATGCCATAAAGCTTAACATTTAAGTATACTCTGCTTTCAGTTTTGAATAAATCAGTACCAGTCGTCATAACTTCATTTTTCTTTCCTTTCTTCTTCATGCAGTAAATGCTTGTGCTTTATTGAACAATTATCCACTTTACAGAGTCCATTTTTCCTACAATTTATTACAAAATGACCTTTCTTCAAAATATTTCGACACATTTGTTCTTTTCATTACATTCCTTTCTATCCACCAGTTTTAATCTTTAAAATTCTTCACACTGATCCAGGTGGTATGATTACTTTGCATTTTACACAATGTGACTGGATATCTTATATTTAGATTTCCTTTTAAGTAGTAGGATGTGTCACCACTGGCACTTGTCACCTCTGGGTGAAGGTCAAATTTTAAACAAAGACAATGACTCATCAAGGTCATTGGATGACTCGTCAAGGTCATTGAAACAAAGACCATGACTCATTCAAGGTCATTGGATGACTCATCAAGGTCATTGAAACAAAGACCATGGCTCGTCAAGGTCATTGGATGACTCATCAAGGTCATTGAAACAAAGACCATGACTCGTCAAGGTCATTGGGTGACTCATCGAGGTCATTGAAACAAAGACCATGGCTCATTCAAGTCCATTGGATGACTCATCAAGGTCATTGGGTGACTCATCAAGGTCATATTTTTAAGGTCAATGTCATATTTCTAAAGGTCAAGGTCATATTTTTTTAAGGCCAAGGTCATATTTTTAAGGTCAAGGTCATATTTTTAAAGGCCATATTTTAAGGTCAAACCTTCACCAAAGGGTATCAGTCGAAAGGTATTTGAGAGGTCTATCTAATGGTCATACCCTCGAAGGTGTATGGTGGGTCCTCGGCCTTCAAAGGGTCAAAGACCTTCGAATTTTTTCAAACTTTATCATATATATATCATTCGAAAGGTATTTGAGAGGTCTATCTAATGGCTATACCCTCAAAGGTGGGTCAATAACCTTCAAACGGTGTCCAAAATTAAATATTTTTAAAACCATACAATATTTCGAAAGGACTTTTGATGGTGAGTTCGAAGGTCGAAGGGTTCAAAAATTTTAAAACCTTATAATATACATATCAAACAAAAGGTATTTGAGATGTAAGTATCATGGTCATACTTTCAAAGGTCATATTTTATAAGATGGTGGCTATATAGTTTAATTAAAGATTGCGTGTGTGTATTTTCTTAAAATTAATATTTAATCCTTTGCTTGGATTTTATTGATCAAGGGGTCATTTTAAAGGTAATTCAAAAGGAATCCGTGCTTGTCTTAATTTGTTTTAATAAAGTAAAATTATTATTATTATTATTATTATTATTATTATTATTATTATTATTATTATTATTATTATTATTATTATTATTATTATTATTATTATTATTATTATTATTATTATTATTATTATTATTATTATTATTATTATTATTATTATTATTATTATTATTATTATTATTATTATTATTATTATTATTATTATTATTATTATTATTATTATTACTATTATTATTATTATTATTATTATTATTATTATTATTATTATTATTATTATTATTATTATTATTATTATTATTAATCTATATACTCCGAGTCTATCCGACAAAATATTTTGTCCCCCTATGGGTAATGCTCACAAGGGTACTGTCACGCTCAACAACTCACAAATCAACAAAACATACATTTATTTAAACAATAAAATAATGTAAAATTTACCATAATCATCTATTTCTTTTATTAAATTCGCGGCGCTTGGTATTTTGTACATAGTGAAATAAATGAATCCTAAACAAAAAACCGTTTGTTTAAATCAATCAATAACCAATTAGAAATTAACCAATTAGAAATCGACCAATGAAATTATCTCATTTCGAACATTGTCAACAAATTCTCTATACTCCAAATTTCTCAACCCCAACATGACAACCTTTCCACTAGCAAACACGTTGACACATATAGGGTTATATTTTAGTCTTAGTGCCGGAAACAATTCCGGTTCAAACATACAATCACATTTTTTCGACATGTTATATAGATTGATACTATGTCCCATATCCATAGTAACGGTAATTGATTGGATTATAATATTATTTATTCGATATTGTAATTTATTAATATCCAAAAGTTTCTTACATCCCATGATTCGACATTTACCAGTCTTGAAAAATATTATCGGATATTTCCCGCTTCTATCGATAATTTGCTGGGGTTTCCCTGGTGGGAACCTCATATTCGATACATCAAAATTTCCTCGATAATTTATATTTGCTAACATTATTAAATCATTTATGAAAATTAGTCTTTATATATAAATTGAGCACGAGTTCATTAAATCATCGAATATAAACAAATACACATTTATAAAATTTTTGAAATGGAATTAAGAAATGATGCAGTATACCAAATCGTTGGTCCGAGTGGTAGTGGAAAAACATTATTTGTTTGTAAATTACTAAAATCAAATTTATTCAAATCAAAATTCAACAGGATTTATTGGCATAGGGGTGCTGATGAAGAACATGGATTAACTCAATCAAGTTTCTGTAAATTAAAACAAATGAAAATAGTAAAGGGATTTGATAAAAACTGGTCCAGCCGATTAAAGAAAGGTGATGTCATTATTATCGATGATCAGCAGACATGTCGGTGTAACAGTTATTTTCATAACACAAAATCTATTTCATCAAGGTGGGGCACATCGAACACTTAATTTAAATGTACAATATTTAGTTATTTTCAAGAATCCTAGAGATGCAACAGTGATTGATTTTCTTGCACGCCAAGCATACCCTAAGAATCGTAATTTTCTTATCAGTGCATTTCAAGATGCTACAAAAATACCTCATGGGTATATATTTCTTGATTTTACACAACAATGTCCCGATGATTTACGAGTAAAAACAGATATTTTCAACCCAAAAGGTGCCATGATTTATAAACAAAGTTGAAAACCTCTATGAATAATAATGTTTCTAAAAGCAAGGGTGAAAAATATTAGGAAATTAAGAAAAAGTATTAAAAAGAGTGTTAAAGTTCCAAAAGTTCCACCAACAACTAGTTATACACCGTCTAAAAAACTTGTAACTGAAAATTTCTCTGCAATGAATCTTATTTCGAAAAATCCTAAACCTAAACGTAAAACCCGTAAAACCCGTAAAACCAGTAAAAAAGTAGTTAAAAATCATCGCAGTTTTCCATTTTTTAATGCATTGTTAAAGGCCCCGAGTATGAAAAGAATGAATATATTGCAATCATTCCCAAATTTTGTTGTCGATGATTTACTCAATATTATACTTAAAGTAGTCAAAGGAAAAATTAAAATCAGTAAATCAAAAAAGCATTTATTGAGCAAACATAGGAAACCATTGTTATCTTTAGTAAATAATAAAAATCGTAAGCAAATGAGGAAAATTATATATAAACAACAAGGTGGATTTATTGGTGCATTGATACTTCTTTGATCTTCTTGTTGTAATGGAGAAGATTTGGACGAACCCAGAAGACGAAGCCGGTTTCGGTGGAGTGGCAAAATTAAAGAAAAGAGTTCCGAATTCGAAAAAAGAAACCCAGAAGTGGTTATCAGATCAGCTTGCGTACAGTTTGAACAAACCAATGCGGAAAAGATTTCCAACAAGAGCGTATAAAACATTCGGTATTGACGATTTATGGCAAATGGATTTGATGGAGATGATACCTTATTCGAAAATTAACAATGGGAATAAATATATTTTAACATGTATTAATGTATACAGCAGGTTTGCACGAGCAATACCAGTCAAGGCAAAATCCGCAGAAGAAATGTCCAAGGCAATTAATATTTTATTTAAAGATGGACATCCTAATAACTTGCAAACAGATTTAGGTATTATTATTATTATTATTATTATTATTATTATTATTATTATTATTATTATTATTATTATTTTAGGTAAAGAATTCTACAATAGCAAAGTTAAGCAAATCCTCGATAAACTGAAAATAAATCACTACTCGGTACATTCTCAATACAAAGCTGCCCATGTTGAAAGATTTAATCGAACATTGAGAGATAGATTAAAGAAATTGTTCGTGCATCAAGGTAATAAAAAATGGGTAAATGCTTTACCGAAAATAATAACAAGTTATAATCATTCATCACATCGAGGACTGAATGGATTGAGACCGGTTGATATTACATCAAAAACATCATTGACTTCTAAGAAATCTGTAAAAATTGCAAAACCTAAATATAAAGTCGGTGACCATGTTAGAATTAGTAAAATTAGTGCATCACCATTTATTAAAAGTTTCGATACAAATTGGAGTGATGAAGTCTTTCTAATTTCAAAAATAAATACTAAACAGAATCCTGTAATGTATGTCATCAAAGACAATGATAATAATATTGTACAAGGGAAATTTTATGAGCAGGAATTACAAGTAATTCCTCCCCCAAAAGTATTTAGAATTCAAAAAATATTGAAAACTAAAAAGGTCGGAAAGGATAAAGAATACTATGTCAAATGGCATGGTTATCAAAACCCGTCATGGATATCAGCAAAAGACCTAGTAAAGTGAATTTTTATACTATTTTGCCGAGCAATAGTTGCCCATTAATTCATCCAGACAATCAAGCAAGCAAATTCATCATCGAACTCCAAAACCCCATCTATTTGGATAATGACTGGGAAGTTGCTCTGTTGGATTTTACATTTGTATACAATTTATTCCCAATCTATAGCAAATCAGTTATTGAATATAATAAAAAAGTAGCAGTAACGGAATATATTAGTGTTCTTATTGATAAAGATAGTTATAACTTGACGAGTTCATCGAAATCAAGGAAACCTATAATTTATGATGATGGTCAATATTTATACATGAATTGCTTGAATAAGCCATTCGAAATTATATTTTCTACAATGACTGATGCTAAACGTCTTGGATTTACTGATTTACGTAATGTTTTTAATGATACAGTCAAAATAAATCTCTCTACACTTCCAAAAACTAATAATTTAGTGGAATTCAAATTTAAGCTATCATACTTTGAAATAACAGAGCATGCATATATACTTTTAAAGATAATTTATATATTACAGACCTCGAACAATTACAAACTTATTTAGCTGACAATTGTAGCGATATTTTAACAGTTTTTGAGCTTCAAAAAGATAAAGTATTTAGATATAGTATAAATTCTAATCTTAGTCAAGTTAAATTTGACTCAAATTTGGCAAAAACATTCGGATTGACTAAACCAGTATGTACACAAAATGAACAAATTTGTGAAGGAACAAACAAACCGAAAATCCTTAAACATCATCAACAAATGTTCATTTACAGTAATATCGTGGAACCAGTTATTGTTGGCGATTCTAGTGTTCCTTTATTGAAATCTATATGGATTGAAAAACATGATCAAGATGAAGTTGTACAAATCAATGTAGAAAATCCCATGTATCTACCTGTTTCAACATCTTGTATAAACAATATAGAAATAAATATAAGAGATGATTCTGGTCAGTTAATCGAATTTCCAAAAGGCTCAAAAACTCATTTGACATTACATATTCGTAAAATAAATGGCTAATTCTGATATTATTAGTATGTATAGTGGTAGCCAATCTGGTGGTGAATTACCATATTTTATTGGTAAACAGTACGGATCAGGATGGTTGAGAACAATTGGTAGATTTGTTCTGCCTATTCTTAAACGTATTGGTAGTTTTGGTATGAAAACTGCAAAAGATGTTATTATGAATGAACAGAAAATATTACCATCTCTAAAAACAAATGCTTTAGCAGAATTAGGGAAAGTTTTACCCGGGGTTGCAGGTATGTTTCAAAAAGAAAGACCTCCAGCTCCAGCTCCAGCTCATGCTCCAAAACGTAAAAGACATGGAATATCACGTATAAACAAACGAATGAAAGGACATGGAACTATATTTGCAAAATGATTTGTGGTAAATCTGAATTATGTATATTTGATAGACCGTCGCCCCAGGCTGTAATAGAATTTGGGGCATTTGAGGAAGTTTTTCCTATGAATTCAATTACCGATAGTAGAAATGATATCGAGTTTTATATTAATGGTTCGCAAACCGAATATTTAGATTTGAACGATACTTTATTGACTGTTCAGATTAAGGTTGTAGATAAAGATAGAAAAGTTTTGGATGCCAATGCAGATGTAATACCGAACAATTTCCTGTTTCATACTCTGTTTAAAGATGCAGTGTTGGGATTTAATAATATCAAGATTGAGGGCGGAAATAATACATTCATTCACAAGGCATTAATTGAAACTATTTTAAATTACAATTCTGATACTAAAAATACATGTCTTACTCCTATGGGTTATGGCAGTGATGATGAAAGAAAAAAGTGGGTAAAAGGCTCAAAGGTTTTCACCATGTGCTCATCATTACAACTTGATTTTATGGATCAACCGAAATATTTACTACCGGGTGTTAATGTACATATTAGATTGAAAAGGTCTGATTCTGCATTATATCTTACTAGTGCAACTGGTGCACCAATATGTCAATTAGTTGATGCAAAATTATTGGTGAGAAGAGTACGAGTAAACCCCTCAGTATTAGCAAGTCATCAATTAGGTCTTAATTCAAAACATGCAATTTATCCATTAAAAACAAAGGAAATTGTACAATTTGCTATTGCTAAAGGTGCTTCATCATTCTATAAAGAACAAATATTTGGTGACAGAAGAATGCCTAATTTTATTCTGATAACATTTCAAAGTGAAACACAATATAATGGATTATATAATGCGTCCAGCTCAATTTTCAAAAACTTTGGTGTTACATCATTGACTTTGTCGAAAAATACTGATTATAGAGAAACATATATTCAAGATTTCGAGAATGACAATTACTGTGCGACATATATGCAGAGTATTGTTAGAAATCTGGGTTATTTAGATAAAAATTTGAATTGCGGAATAACTCTAGAAGATTTTAAAAGCAAATACCCATTTTTTACATTTGTTTTAGCCCCTGATTTTGATTTAAATCAAAGTCAATTACCTCAAAATGGAAATTTACGACTGGATATAAAGTTTGCAAAAGCTATTACTGAACCAGTACATGTTATAATATATGGAGTATTTGAAAATGAAGTTCAAATTACTGCAAATAGAACTGTGTTGGTATAAATGTATATTGAAACACAAAATGTTGTCAAGGAGTAAGTTGTTTTTTATACTCTGGATTTAGTTAAGTAGTTCTGTTCAGGTCAATAAAATCGGAAAACAGATATTGGGAAATGAATTTGTTGGAGTTTTTCCTCTTGATAAAATTCCATATTTGAGCAATTATCAAGCAATAATCGTCAATACTCAATCGTCGCATCTTGGTGGAGAACATTGGATAGCTATATATATGAAACCTGGTAATATATTCGTGTTCGATCCTATGGGTTTTTATTACCCGGCTTTGTTGATATCAAAACTACAAACAATGGGAAAACCTATTGTGTATAATAAAACTATGTTTCAAAATCCATTGACCCAAACATGCGGTCAACATTGTTTAGCTTGGTTATTGTACAAAAAATTTGATGTTTAAAGAAAAATGAATGTTTAATAAAATTTGATGTTTGATAAATGTATCCTTTCCTTTGTTGTTGTGATTGTTATTATTAATATTATTATTATTATTATTAATATTATTATTATTATTATTATTATTATTATTATTATTATTATTATTATTATTATTATTATTATTATTATTAATATTATTATTATTAATAATATTATTATTAATATTATTAATATTATTATTATTGTGAAAAATATTATTATTTTTAATTAATTTTATTATTATTCAAATAAATATTATTATTTGTAACATAAAGACTACCTATGCCTGAAGCATGCACAGTGCAAGTTAACAAAGGCATGACTAACAAAGGCAGTCACATGTAATTTCTGAGTGATTTACATTACATGCATGCATGCGTGTGATTGGTTGAGAGAGTAAAATATTCAGTGTATATGTGTGTGTCTATATTCTCATTGGCTGGGACAGGAAAATATTCATTCTCTTTATAAATATCGACAAATCTAAAATTTGTCACAATTATTTTAAAATTTTAAAAATTCAAAATCTAATTCTAATCTAAAATGGAAAACACTAATAATCGCGTTTTAAGAAATCTATTGACGACTACGAGTAATTTATTTTATTATATTTTATTATATTTTATTTTATTCTTTTAGAACCATTCGACTGGTACCAAGTAACCGAAGATGATTCGATTTTAAATGTGGAAAATATCTTCGGTAAATTTATCATTTTAATTTTTATTAAAATTAATTTTATATATTTTAGAACCTATTATTATTAGCGATGACGAGGATGTAATATTTATTGGAGAAATTAATGCCCCGGTTAATGATGTTGGGCAAAACAGGGTTTTCAACGAAAAAAGTAAATTTATTTTACTTTAGTATTTTATTTTTTTTAAAATTTTTTTTTTAGCGTTTAATGTTGATATGGATGCCGAGGAAGTCGATGAAATGAATGTTCCGGATAATACCCTCACTTCTATTGAGGAAGTCGATGAAATGAATGTTCCGGATAATACCCTCACTTCTATTGAGGAAGTCGATGAAATGAATGTTCCGGATAATGCCCTCACTTCTATTGAGGACTCTGATTCCGATATGGAATCGCAATGTAAGACTTATTTATTTTTATATATTTCTTTAAAATTTTAAATATTTTCATATTAATTTCATTATTTTCTTAAAATCTTTTGTAATTAACTTATGATGAATTTATGAAGAAAATTAATGAAGAAAATGATTTATGAAGAAAATGATTTATGACCAAAATTATGATGAAAATGATTTATGAAGAAAATGACGAAAATTACGAATTAATGATGAAAATGATTTATGATTTATGAAGAAAATGATGAAAATTATGAATTTATGTTGAAAATGATTTATGAAGAAAATGGTGAAAATTATGAATTTATGAAGAAAATGACGAAAATTACGAATTTATGATGAAAATGATTTTTGATTTATGAAGAAAATGACGAAAATTATGAATTTATGATTATATGACGAAAATTATGTTGAAAATAAATATGACGAAAATTATGAATTTATGATGAAAATGATTTATGATGAAAATTAAGGAAGTAAATACTACGTTTCTGAAAATAATGAAATTAATATAAAAATATTTAAAAAAGTGATTACGAAACTATAGTTATAAAATAATTCTTGTAGTTTGCAATGTGCATCTACAGTAGTTAAAATAATAATATTAATAATAATAATAATAATAATAATAATAATAATAATAATAATAATAATAATAATAATAATAATAATAATAATAATAATAATAATAATAATAATAATAATAATAATAATAATAATAATGAAAATGAGGAAAATGAAGAAAATATTATGCTGAAAATGCAGTGCTCATCCAATACATGTGCAAGTTATAACAAAGACATGACCTTAAATAGTTAAGTATTAACATTTATTATTATACAAGTTTTCATTACAAAGACTTGTATAATAATGAATGATAATAACATCAAAATATCGACATTGCGATATTTGATTTTTTATTATTATTTATATGTTAATGAATTAATTTTTAAAAATTAATTTATATAATTTTTTTTTATCAGGTTCTTTTTTCCCAAGATATTGCATGTCGTCAATCGGTCATGGTATTTCATGCTATAAAAACATGAAAAAATATTACATGCATAAATTTAATGGCATCAAATTTTTTATATGCCCCATATGCAAAACTTCCCAGAGCGTTAGATATAAAGAATTTTTTAAACAACATTCAAATCATTTAAATTCTTTTAAAGTAAATAAAAAAGACCTATTTAGGGAAATTAATAAAAATAACTGTGATATTTTAAATATTATACAAAATAAAACATCAAAAAATAAAAGACCTGCTGAAAATATAGAAAATAATATACCTAATAAAATTATTAAAAAGGAAGTCATCGAAATCAGTGATGATGATGACTCTATAAATATTGTAAATAATGAAATTATACCTATTGTAAATAACGAAATTATACCTATTATAAATAATGAAATTGTACCTATTATACCTATTATACATATTATAAATAATGAAATTATAAATAATGAAAATATTGTAGATAATGAAATTATACCTATTATAAATAATGTAGATATTATAAATAATGAGTTGATTCAATTTGGAGGTTCTTCCTTAGAGAATGAACCCTTAATCACAATAAATTTAAATGGCGCTATCAAGACTTTACGTTTTGATGTATCAGATGCGCAATTAATTAAAATAATTTTAACTGATAAAATCAAAACGAAATTAATAAAAGAAATTAATAAAATGGGGAGCTTCAAAATTCAATTTGCGATATTAATTCGATTTGAAAAAGATGGTGAAATCCGTGACAATTACTTTTCTAATAATGCAACGACATTTTCTGATGACTTTTTAAACGAAGGGGTTCATAAACTTAATGAAAAAATAGAACAATTTACTTATTTAGGCAGTGGATGGCGCGTTATCAACATTCTTGAGATACATTTTATTATCACTAAATATGAACCAATTAGTAGCTTGGCAGGACATCAATATATTAAAACCCCTTCTGAATTGAAAAATAAGAAAGCTATACTTAACATCAAAAATAGCGACGATAAATGCTTTCTGTATTCCATTCTTTACTTATTAAAGAAAGATCAAATAGGTGAAAATCCTCAAAGAGTATCTAAATATACTGAATTTTTGAGTGAATTAAAATATGACGAAGTCACGGATTGTCCCATGAAATTAATCAACATTCCTAAATTTGAAAAGAAAAACATAAATTTAAAATTAGCCATTAATGTGCTTTCATACACTCCAACTATAATAATTGATGACGATGAAACCCCTGATAATTATGTCTTTCACCATCCTCATTTAAGTCTTATCCATCGATCTAAGGTCACTGACGGAAACCCAATTTATTTGTTATTATTAGAAAATAAGGATCGATATCATTATACTGCTGTGACCAATATCAATAGACTAATGAACTGCCATCGGAACCCGGACTGTAACGTTCAAATAAGATGTCAATGGTGTCCACACTGTCTTAACAGGTTCCGATTAGATAACGCGTTTAATATTCATGTCGCATTATGTGCCAAAAATCAGACAGGTACAACCCTTTACACTTTACCCTCAAATAAAAATCTCGAATTTCAAAATTTTTCAAAAACAATAACACCACCTTTTGTAATTTATGCCGATTTTGAGTCGGTTTTACCCCCTGATGTTCGTCATCATCAAATTCATATGCCTAGTTCAGCAGGCCTTTTATTAATAAATAATTATAAAAATACTAAACAATATTTTGAATTTTATGGCCTTGACTGTATTACTGATTTTTTTAAAAAGTTGAGGAAATTGCTACTACTGTTGTGATACCGTATTATGATATGGAAGGTAATAAGTTGATAGGACCGATGTCTTTTATTGAGGAACGTCAGTTTAAATCTTGTAGAAATTGCTACTTATGTAAAAAACCTATAGTAAATCCGGTAAGAGACCACTGTCATTTCTCTGATAAATATCTAAGGGGCATCTTGCCGAAAATGTAATGTTGCTCGTCGAATTTATCGTCTGCTACCTATTGTCTTTCATAATTTACGAGGTTATGACCTCCACCATATTTTAAAACACGGTCTCAATGGCTTTCCATCTTGGGACTTGAACATAATTCCTACCTTAACCGAAAAATTTATTTCGTTAATTGTACATATTAATAAATTGGCTGTGAGATTTATAGTTTCTATGCAATTTGTTAATTGCTCTTTAGCTAAGGCTGTGAAAACACTAACTTCTCTTCCTTTAACTTCGTCTGTCTTTCAAGGTACTATAGTTGACTGTAAAGGTATTTTTCCGTATGATTTTGCTACCTCTTTTGATGTTCTTGAGACTACATATGAACTACCTCCTATTTGGTCTGGTGTTAGCGAAGATGAGTACGCTAAGGCACAACTAATCTGGACGCAGCAAAACTGTATAAATTTGCGTGACTATATGTTAACCTACCTCAAACTCCATGTATTCCTACTCGCTGATTACTTTCAACAATTCCGGGCCAATGCCATTGCATACAATGGATTGGAACCTTTAAATTTCTATGGAATTCCCGGTATGTCATGGGCCTCAGCGCTTATGACATTAACGGAACCCATAGAACTTTTACAGGACATGGAAATGTTCAATTTTTACGAGGGAGGAATACGGGGTGGGTTAACATTTGTTAACAAACATTACACGGCTGCTTCAGATGATACAGAATTATTGTATATTGATATAAATAATCTGTATGGTTGGGCTCTTAGCCAAAGTCTTCCCTATAGTGATTTTACTTGGGTGTATGATGGCTTGAATGAAGTTTTGGATGAGTGTGTGAATGTTGCGGATATCGAAACACTTCCATATGGATATACTATGGAAGTTGATATCGAGATTCCGATTGATTTCCATGATTTTTTAAATGACTTTCCGATTGGACTGAAAAAGATGTGCCCACCTAACTCAAAAGTTGAGAAGCTAATGCTCACGCATTATCCAAAGAAGAACTATGTTCTTCATTGGAGGCTTCTCAGGCTTTATCTTTCACTTGGGGCTAAGGTTGTAAATATACACAGAGCTATAAAATATAAACGAAATCATATCTTTAAACATTATATCGATAAAAACACTAACTTGCGTGATAATGCAGTTAGTGAAATATATAGAGATTTATTTAAATTATATAATAATAGTCTGTACGGTAAATCCGTAGAGAACCTTAAAAAGAGGATAAATTTGCGACTATGTAATTCATCTGAAAAATTAATTACATATTCGTCAAAACCGGCATTCAGAAAAACAATTGAAATAGCTGATGATCTGTTTGCCGCGCATCTCAATAAGGACTCTATATGTTTGGATAGACCCAGCTACATCGGACAATCAGTACTGGATCTATCCAAACTACGGATGTATCAGTTACAGTATATAGAGCTACAACGATATCGGGATATTTATAATTGTGAAATTAATTTAGTAGCGGGTGATACCGACTCTTTCTTTTTAGAGGTTAAAAATTTAAAATTAGATATCTTATTACAAGCGATGATTTCGGATGACCTTTTAGATACTTCAAATTACGATCCCTCTCATCCTTTATATTCCAGGCGACTTGACTCAGTTATAGGAAAGTTTAAGGATGAGAGTAAAGGGTTAGGATATAGTGAATGGGTTTTCTTACGTCCTAAATGTTACAGCCTATTAGGAAATAAGTCAACAATGAGGGCTAAGGGCGTAAAATTACCGGGGATCGACATCAAACATCAATCTTATTTAGACTGCTATAACAACAACACAGTCATGTCGGTTCCTCAAACTAGAATAGGAACCCGGAATCATCAGCTATTTACTTTTAAAAACTCAAAAATAGCTTTAAATAATCACGACGATAAGAGAGCTTGGGTAGGGAAAAACTCAAGTTTTGCATATGGACATTATAGAGGGGTGGATTTCTTAGATGGTAGTGGTAATATCGTCATGCCTGAAACGGATCCTGTCATTCGAGATCAACAATTCGATCAAATATTCAATTCAATAATTTAAAGTTATATTTTGGGCCAATTATTTAACATTGTGAATATATTTGTGTAAATACGATGTTGAATAAAAATTTGTAAATATGATGGCGAATAAAAAATTTGTAAATATTTAGTTATTTTTATTTGTCAACTTTTTATGGTATAATTTTTGTGTTATAAATTTTATAATAATCAACTATGTTTTTAGTTATTTGTGATAGAAAGTTGAAATTATATAATAACAATAATAATAATAATAATAATAATAATAATAATAATAATAATAATAATAATAATAATAATAATAATAATAATAATAAGTAGGAGTTTTACAACATTTATTTCAAAAATACATTGAATAAGATTCATCGATTATGACACCACAACTCTGACATCTACTACAGTTTTTCAAACATAAGGAACAAATAATGATATGACCACAAGGCAGATATAGAATAGAAACTTCTCGAATTCGACATATACAACATGTAATAAACTGTTTTCTGACTTCATTCAGTAAATTATGTATTTTAATACCAAGTTTAAATGCATTAAGAAGGAAGATTTCAATAAGTTCGCGATATTTTCCGAACCTGAAATCCATACATATCCAGAAAACTTTAAGCATGTTAATTTCTGTATGGTTAATATTATTTATAGATATTATACAGCTGGTTAATTTCAACATCGATATATTGAAGCCGAACTTATCAAATAGATTTTGAATTACTTGATGTTTGAAAGATTTATTTATTTTAGCCAGGAATATATAATCTTCATCATTTATTGTTAGAAGTTTATCTATTATTAAAAAGGAATGATCCCAATCAATAGACAATTCTTGTACCTTATTTAAAATAATTAAATTACTAAATAATTATAACATCAAACCTGTGGATCGTTTGAAGACATCGATGAATATTTGTGAATGTTGTAAATGAAGTTATTAGACCTATTTATATATATGTTTCATAATAATAAAAGTAATATTAATAATGATATTTTTACTTTATTAAAACACTAATAATAATAATAATAATAATAATAATAATAATAATAATAATAATAATAATAATAATAATAATAATAATAATAATAATAATAATAATAATAATAATAATAGTAATAATAATAATAATAATAATAATAATAATAATAATAATAATAATAATAATAATAATAATAATAATAATAATAATAATAATAATAATAATAATAATAAAAATAATAATAATAATAATAATAATAATAATAATAATATTTTTACTTTATTAAAACAAATTAAGACAAGCACGGATTCCTTTTGAATTACCTTTGAAATGACCCCTTGATCAATAAAATCCAAGCAAAGGATTAAATATTAATTTTAAGAAAATACACACACGTAATCTTTAATTAAACTATATAGCCACCATCTTATAAAATATGACCTTTGAAAGTATGACCATGATACTTACATCTCAAATACCTTTTGTTTGATATGTATATTATAAGGTTTTAAAATTTTTGAAACCTTCGACCTTCGAACTCACCATCAAAAGTCCTTTCGAAATATTGTATGGTTTTAAAAATATTTAATTTTGGACACCGTTTGAAGGTTATTGACCCACCTTTGAGGGTATAGCCATTAGATAGACCTCTCAAATACCTTTCGAATGATACCCTTTGGTGAAAGTTTGACCTTAAAATATGGCCTTGACTTTTAAAAATATGACCTTGACCTTAAAAATATGACCTTGACCTTAAAAACATGACCTTGACCTTAAAAATATGACCTTGACCTTAAAATATGACCTTGACCTTTAAAATATGACCTTGACCTTAAAAATATGACCGTAATGAGTCATCCAATGACCTTGATGAGTCATCCAATGACCTTGAATGTGTCAGAGTCTTTGTTTCAATGACCTTGATGAGTTCCCCAGTGACCTTGACGAGTCATCCAATGACCTTGATGAGTCATGGTCTTTGTTTCAATGACCTTGATGAGTCATATGTCTTTGTTTAAAATTTGACCTTGAGAAAAAAATTTTTTTACCCCCCCCACCGGGGGTGTGTGTGCCAGAGGTGACATGTGCCAGTGGTGACACATCCTACTACTCTTTTATGATTTCATAATTTGTTGCTCCTGTAATGTCGGTTGTTTCAACATGAGTTCATCTTTTATCCATGTAGTTTCTTTCATTATTTGACCGTTACTTGAAGATTTCCCCAGTAATTAAAGTAAATTTTACGCTCCCAAAGCCATAAAGAGTTTATTTCGAAGACGAGTACATTTCCTTCTAATATTGGAATATTTAACTTCTGCAACCTATTTAAACGTCTCTTTCCTCTTGATAATTCACATTATGATGTTTTTGACCCCTCGCTCACAATACTTTGTTCCGTACTTTTTTACATTCCCTTTATGTCAACAATAAGTTACGCGCTAAAGTTGCTAGCAATTTTCGAGAACGCCACCAGGTTCAAAATTTTACTCCTTCTCATCAAAATATTTGGTAATATTCAAAGCTTAAATTACTATAATTATTTCATTTAATTTTAATTAAACATTAAACATTAAACTTGAAAGTTTTATAAAATAATTAAAATTTTATATTTTTTAATAGTTTTAAAAAAATGATCAAAATAAGTTAAAATATTAAATATTTAAATTAAACTATAATTAAATTATAAATATTTTATTGTTTTTTTTAAACTATTTAGCATAAATGCACTTGTCAGTGCCGAAAATTCGTGAATATCAAAATTAACATCGATATTTTTAATGATTCATAGTCAAGTCTTTGAATAAATACAATGTCAATAGAAAAGACATCAGTGGTGAAATTTGACAAATATTCTTATAATAAATACAGATAAAATATAAGTGCAATTACAACTATAATAATTTGACAAAATAAATATAAAATAATTAAAATGAAATTAAAAATAAGTTTTAATTAGAAAACTATCAATATAAAAGATTTGAGTGGAATTATATGGATTAAATAGGAAAATAAATTTATTTATAAAATTTTAACCTCTATTAAAAATGTAATTAAAATATTTAGAAATTTAATCTTAATATATTATTGTAGAAATAATTGATATTATATTTTACTGATAGAAATTTGTAATTAATATATATTTACTTAATAAATTAAAAATTCTATAAAATATATTTTTAAATTGAAAATAAATTTTTTATATATTCAATTTATTTTTCATTAATTTTAATCCAGAACTTTACCCAAAAAGATGAAAATCAAAGAAAAAATGGTTTAAATTATAATAAACCAATGAAAAACCAGAAAAATAGAAATAATTCACAAATTGTTTCTAATTAATATTATTTAATAATTTGTTTAAATAAATTCATAATATTGACATATATTTTAATTATGTTGAATAGTAATAATATCTCTTCAGAATCTCATTTTCATTCAAACACGTCAAATAATTCACAAAATGATTCTAGAACTTTTGAATGTTACCTACCAAATTTCTCTAAATCTAATGATAAATTGAATAATTTAGAAGAATCTGGTTATTTTACGGCTTCTGTCTCTGACAACGATGCTCCAGACATTGCAGACTTTGGAATTACTCATTTCAGGCACTTTGCCCTTTATACATCTAAACACAAGTAAAACCCTTCTTCTTTCGTATCACTCTTTATTCCAATATTTATTTTAAAATTTTAATGAAATTTTATGATGAAAGGTGTTTTAAATTTATTCTATTTTCTAATTTATTATCAATGACTATAATTAAAATAAAATAAATTTTATTTTTTTATGTATACAAACACAAAACTGTATTAAAATCATATATTAAAATCTTAAATCATATAAGAATTATTTTACTAGAACACTAATTTTGTCCACCATAATTTCGAATTGGTACAAAAAATCATCAGTTGTCGAAAAAATAGAAGTTATGCAGACTGACATAAAGGTTAAATGAAGAAAATGATGAAGATGGTGGAAATAACAACGACGATTTCTAATATATTAAAGAAGAATATAATGTATTCGGAGATAATAAAGATTTTCATAAATAAAATTAATTTATGATTTTGTGTTTCTTTTAGTGAGTTTATTTTCATCTGTGTATGTGTGATAAATTGATAGTTAGTAATGAGTTGTTAGTACCTAGTTGTTGATACCTGTTTGTTAGCTGTTGGTACTTGGTTTTGAGAACGTGAGACCATAATTACCTATAGAAAATACTGAGACAATATTTATCATAAGAAAATTACGAGACCATATTAACCTATTGAAAATACCGGGAACAAAATACTCTATACAAAAAACCATGAGAAAATTTGAATCAAAATTAGCCTTTCAACATACAGCAACTGATAAATTCTATTAATAGATAATTTTAATTGAAATTACATAATCCAAAATAAATTCCGACAGCAAACGGGGTTTAGTGTGCTTCTCCTATGTACAGACATCTAACTTCCTATGTGTTTCAAAAAATTTGAAAATATTCATTAAAAATATCACGATTACATTTTGAAAATAATTATTTAAAATTGTTATTTATAATTTAAAAATTTATAGATTTTATAATTTGTTTATAAATTATCCATATTTTATAGTTGTACATCCCAAGTCAATAAAGGTAACGTGATAATGATAGTGATTCTATCGAAATATATAGTTATAAAGATGTATGAATCGCGATTTATATTAATAAAGTCTTTTATGTGTAATGTATTAATATTATGATCTTTAATTATTGATGATTTGTATCAAGAAGCTAATAAAGAAAAGAATTTCAATAATTTATTTACAAAAATCAGTAGACATATAGGAGTAACGGTTATTTTTATAACTCAAAATTTTTTTTGTCAGGGCGGTAGAATATTTTTTAAAGTCAATTTTTAATAAAAAATTTTTAATCGAATTTTAAACGAAAAATATTTTTTAAGTTAATTTTGATTCGAATAATTTTTAAAATTAATTTTTAATGGAAATTTTAATGAATTAATTTTCAAGGATAATTTTCAATGAAATATTTTTCAAAGTCAAATGAAAATTTTAAAGGAATAATAATAATAATAATAATAATAATAATAATAATAATAATAATAATAATAATAATAATAATAATAATAATAATGATAATAATAATAATAATAATAAAAATAATAATAAAAATAATAATAATAATAATAATAATAATAATAATAATAATAATAATAATAATAATAATAATAATAATAATAATAATAATAATAATAATAATAATAATAATAATAATAATAAGTAAAGGATATGGGCCCACTGGACCAAATCCCTCTGATGATATTTGGTTTTTCCCTAATAAATTGAGGATTTTAATGTATGTAAATCCAAAAATATATAGGTTAATTCAAATTTATGATTTTTATTGATTTTTAAAGAATTTTTCTCAAAGGTATTTTTTTTAGATCAGTACAAAATTATGTAAGTCAAACTTAATTTATTATTTTCATTTATTTTTATAGAATTTTTCAGCAAATTTATATTAAATTTATATAAATTGATAATAATATAAATTGAAATAAAACATTGAAGTTGAAGGAAAAATTCATGAAACATAAATTTTTTGATAGAAAAACTATCTATCATACATGATGAGAAATACTTTATAGAAAATCTAAGTAGAACTTGATTATTTTTCAAAATAGTAAAACCTACTTTTAAAAAATTTTGATTTTTCATTGTTTATTTATTTAAAATAATTTGAATAATTTTGAATTTTTTGTATGTATTTGCAATTTATTGACTAAATTTGAATTAATTTATGCATAATTTGATTATTTTTTATTTAATTTAAATATTTTTGAATTTATTTGAATAATTTTGAAAAGTTTTGAGTCTTTTGTTAAAAATTTTTAAATTAATTTAAATATATTTGATTTATTTTATATTTAATTTGAAGTTATTTAAATTAATTTGAATATTTTTATCTATTTGAATTATTCTATAAAATTTATTATTTCGAATTTATTTTTTGTATTTTAAATTTATCTAAAATAATTTGAATTTTTTTAATTATTTTGAAATAATCTGAGGTTGAGTGATTGTTACTGTTCTTACACATATCCACCCAACTGATATCAATCTAGTCATAGGTTCTCCTATTCGGCCAACAATTTCCATCAGAGATCGTTTTAGTCCGAGATAATCGGCACCTTTTAACACTTCAAACTCTTGTTTTTCATTCAGCATCAGAAAATTAAAATTATCTTTTAAATGAGTCCATTTTTCTTTATCCTTGGCGTAATTTATCACCCTCATATATCCATCGATGTTTGTTATGAAGAGATGTGTAAATTCCATATTTTATTTTTCCCACATTAATGACCAAAGTCTTCTGCACTGAGTTTGTTTTTATATTTTGAAATTTTCCTTCGATAATGCTCATAAATAATGATTATAAATACATTTGTAAAAAACAGTGCCGAAAATTCGTGAATATCAAAATTAACATCGATATTTTTAATGATTCATAGTCAAATCTTTGAATAAACACAATGTCAATAGAAAAGA
The DNA here is from genome assembly GCA_959609185.1 of Schmidtea polychroa. Lineage (NCBI taxonomy): Eukaryota > Metazoa > Platyhelminthes > Tricladida > Dugesiidae > Schmidtea > Schmidtea polychroa. The sequence continues at coordinate 89,926 of CAUHTR010007467.1, read as the reverse complement.
CATCAGTGGTGAAATTTGACAAATATTCTTATAATAAATACAGATAAAATATAAGTGCAATTAGAACTATAATAATTTGACAAAATAAATATAAAATAATTAAAATGAAATTAAAAATAATTATACTTCACTAGAGTCGTGAGGAGTATAAACCAAGCCAAATATCCTTGGAAAAAATAGAGTAGTGACAAGTGAGGAGTATAAACCAAGCAGTAGTGGATATAAGACTCACACCCGCACACCTACCATGACCCAAAAAACTACCAATACCCTTAGTTTATAGTAAAAAAGACCTCTTTACCTTTCAATTTTATTCATCTTTTTCATTTTTTTCAAAAACACATACCCCTAGCATTTCATCCATTAAACCCTAAAAATATAGGGAAAAATGGAGAAGAAATGGTGGCGCAATAATTGCATGAAGGTGGCGGGTGTGAGTCTTATATCCACTACTTATCTTTATCGTTTATGCAAATCACCAGTTTGGCAAGCAGCCAGTTTGGCAAGCAGCCAGTTTGGCAAGCTGCCAGAATTGGTAAATCGCTGTTTGATGGATTTTAAACAAATAAAAAATTTAAAATTTAAAACCAAAAATATAAAAATTTTAAAAATTTAAAAAACAGAGTATCCAATAAAAAATTTTTTTAAAAAATGAATGATTATAGTTGCGAGGTTTGTCAAAAAATTTTTAAAAACAGAACAGCTCTACTATCTCATCAAAAATCAAAAGCACATTTATTAAAAACAAATAGACTTGATAATTCAAACTCAAAAATCTGTACTAAATGCAAAGTAAGATATTTACATTCAGGATATGATAAACATTTTTCAAGTTGTATTGGGGTTTCTAAAATTAGAGAAAAATTTGAATGTCCCATATGCAAATCAAAATTTAATATAAAATCTTATTATTTAAAACATGTAAAATCATGTGCTATAAAAAATAAACAACCAATACCTAAAAGAGATTCTGATTCTGAGTCTGATTCTGATGTTGAACCTGAACATATTGAAAAAGAAAATTATAAATGGGATAACTTCAATCACACAGATGTATTTGGAGGTCAAATGTTTGCCTCCACAATCGCAGAGTATATAAGAGCAAATAAACAAAACATAAAAAATTCAATGGACAATGCTATAAGAATTTTTGGTCAATCAAGATTCAACATTATAAAATATAAAGTTAGAATCGCCACAAAATATTGGAGAGGAGAAGGAGCAGATACTTCCCCTTTAGATTCCATTGTTGAATCGACTTTTAAATATTTATTCTCAACAAAAGCAATAAATAAAACCACCAATGATTTATGCAAAGAGATGGGAGAACAACAAGAACAAATAGAACAAGAATTGGGAGAATCAAATTTAAGATTCCATTCTTTCCAATCTATAGAAATTGAATATTGGAGAGCAGCACCCCCAAATCCAAAATCTTATATCCGTACACCATTCCCTTCTAATTATGTTATAAATGTACAGAATGGTGATAATAAATGTTTCCAATGGGCAATACTTGCTCACTTACATCCTCAAGCAAGGAATGCTCAAAGGGTTTCCAAATATAAAGAATATGAAAATGAATTAATATATCCAGAAGGATTTGAACACCCGATGAAAATTGAATACATTCCAAAATTTGAAGAATTAAATTATCTTAAACTTAATATTTATGAAAATGTTCCATCTAAGGGTGTTTTAAAACATATTGTTCCAATTTATATTTCAAATAAAGAATTATCAGAACAAGATAAAAATAGAGAAATAGATCTTTTAATATTAGAAGAATTTAATAAAGTTGATCTAAGAGATAGCAATCAAGGTTATGTTTATAATGAAGAGGATGAAGAGGCAGGCCAAGATTTAAATCTTCATGAGGAGGAAGAAGATCCTGGATTATTTGAGTCGGCACTAGATGAAGAGGAATTGCAAGCGGGAATAGATGAGAAGGACCTACCAGACATTATGTTTTAATAAAAAACTTTCAAAGTTTTATGCGCTCAAAAAATCTAGCTAGAGGTGGAACAACTTGAAAAAGATGTTTACATTATTCCACAACAAAAAATGCTATAATTAAACATGAAAGATTATGTGAGAAGAACAAACCTTCTTTAATTAAAATGCCCACAAACATAGACATGCATTTTAAAAATTATTCAAATTTATTAGAATCATTAGGTGTAATAATAGGAGACTTTGAAGCAATAAATATAGAACATGATTTAGAAAAAGAATATTTAAAAATAATAGAAAAACATAATTTATTAGATTCTTGGAGAGAGTATGTTGGAAGGCAGGAGGGCAAAAGTCCAGTATGGCAGAGCATGAAAAACTTTCTGTGGGAAAATAGAAAATCTTATACAATAAGAACCGCTAAACAAATACCTTCAGCTTATAAACTATTTTTTAAAAGTAATTATCCTGAACTCATAGAATCTAAAGAATATTCATATAGAGGAACTTCTTCTGAAGATGCTTTAAACCATTTTGTCAATAGTATAAATCACCTAGAACACGAATTATTTATAATATTAAAAACAGATTATAAAATAAATTTCTCAGATGAACAATGGGAAGAATATGAAAATGCTTCAAATTGTTGGATGTGTAAACAACCATTCGTGAGCTCTAGGAATCCAACCTCTAGGAATCCTGAGTCTTTGAATCCTGAGTCTTTGAATCCTGAGTCTTTGAATCCTGAGTCTTTGAATCCTGAGTCTTTGAATCCTGAGTCTTTGAATCCTGAGTCTTCTGATGTAGAATCTTTAGACCCCGAGTCTTCTAACATAGAACCTTTGGATATTAGACCTTCAGACGTTGAGTCTTTGAATCCTGAGTCTTATACCAGGATTATTGAAGAAGAACATTCAGATAAAGTTCCTGATCATGATCATTTTAAAAGTGAAAATAATTATCGAGGAGCAGCCCATAAAAAATGCAATCTTAATTGTCACACTCCTAAATTTATACCTGTTATATTTCATAATCTTTTTGGGTATGATTTGCATTTATTTATAAAGGCTCTAGCTGTAAATGCTAAAAATTCTTTCAAGGTTATCGGCTTAACAAAAGAAAAATATAAATGTGTGCAATATGGTTGTTTAAAATTTATAGACTCGTTAAACTTTCTTCAAATGTCTCTAGATGCAATAGCTAAAACAATGAAACCAGAAGATTTTAAATATACAACAGAGCATGTTTTGAAAAAAAATAATATTCTTCCAGAAGAATATTCTACATGCCTAGCAAAAGGAGTATATCCATATGATTACATGAATTCATTTGAAAGATATAATGAAACAAAATTACTAGAGAAAGAAGTATTCTATTCAAAACTACAACTATCAAATATTACAGATCAAGAATATTCTCGAGCAAATAAAATGTGGGAATTATTCAACTGTAAAAACCTTGGAGAATATACTGACATGTATTTATCCCTTGATGTTTATATTTTAGCCGACTGTTTTGAAATCTTCTGTAATACCTTTGAATTAAAACCATATAATTATATAACACTGCCAGCTCTAGCTTGGGATATAATGTTATATAATAAATGAATTTCTGGGGATTCTGATAAGAATAAAAAAATAGAATTAATAAAAGATGCTGACATGTTTAATCTATTTAAACAAAATATTAGAGGAGGTAATTCTTCTGTAATGGGGGATAGAGAAATAACCACAAATAATTCCATAACTCTTATTAGAAAATATTTTAAAGATACTGATGCAGACTATATTAAAATAGAAACTCCAGAAGATTCTAAATTAATAATGGAGGGTTTAACCGATCCATTTGAAATACTTTATGTCGATGCAAATGCTCTATATGGGGGTAAAATGAGTGAATATTTACCAACTGGTGAGTTCTCCTGGGTTGATATTCCTAAAGAAACAGATAAACTAAATGCTCTTATAAAAAAAATACTTTTAACCCCTAAAGATTCTGATATCGGATATGCTATAGAATGTGATCTCGAGTACCCAGATAGAATAAAATCTAGAACTAGATTTCTTCCCTATGCAGCAATAAAAAGAATGATAAATCTAGAAGAACTTTCACCTTGGCAAATTTTGAAACTTATAGCAATCACAATAAAACTTTTATGTGACCAAACTGATAGAGAATATTATCTCTGTCATTATAGACTCCTTCAATTTTATCTTTCTCACGGAATGCGTTTGAAGAAGATTCATAATATTATAAAATTCAAACAAGCACCATATATGAAAAACTTCATAGCGGGAAATATCGAGAAAAGAAATGAAGCAAAAAAAGTTGGAAATATCTATCTAGATGTGATTTATAAACTTTTAAATAATGCAGTCTTTGGCAAGACTATGGAAAATGTTGACAAATACACACGAATAGAACTCCTAACAAATACTCAAAAGGATTTTAATAGATATAATCGAATGCTTGGAAAACCAACATTTAAAAATGCTGAAGTATTCTCAAAGAATCTAGTTGCAATTGAAATAAAAAATAATGAAAAAACTTTTTTATATTTATTGTGTTTGTATTTATTATTTTTATAATATTTTCTGATGTTATTATTTTATCTTCTTTTATTGTTATATCCATAGGTTTAAATCCTAAAACTGTGTGAAAGAAACGATTATCTAAAAAACTAATTTTTATATTCTTCAAAGTCATTACACATTTTGAAGTTGGTATATCCATTTTAATTTTAATACCTTCATTTGTTTTTTTAGAAAGTATATCATTTAAATCTTTTATCTCATATGCCCCAGGTTCTATTGTTATAATTTCTGGTTTATGCCCATCACGAGTTTGAATAGTAAATTTATTATTATCTTTAGTTATATTAAAAATAGTATTATAAGCACAAAACCATAATAGCCCCAATTCATAATTTAAATTTTGATCTAATTTAATTGAATCTTGAAAGTTTATAGTAAAGTCTGATTCTTTTGTATTTATAGATAAAGTTCTTGAATATTTATCTGACATTATGTTTACCATTTTTTTTAAATTATCTTCCGGAGGGTTGTGAAGCTCCATTTCTTTAGTAGTAAATTCATATAGTAAAAATCCTTATAGTAAAAATCCTTATAGTAGAGATTCTAGATCATTATAAATTTCTTGAATTATAGATTCAAAATCCTGCGTATGCCCCTTTCCCTCTCCCTTATTCAATCTATACAAAACATATAAACTTAAAATACCACATATTTTAGTATTCAAAGGTTGAACATGTAAAGAGTTAAAAGTATAACCATTTGGGGAATCAATCGGAGAACCCCTCAAGAGATAATCTTCAACTTCTTTAGTAGGTTTAATCCCAAAAGAATCAAAGTAGATAGATTTCTTATATATACAAACCCAATGAGATCCTTTTTCATTTGAATTTTGATAATTGATTATTATATTCAGGGGACTCTCCAGACTTGATAATTCATCATTCATTAATATTTTAATTTTTAAATTTAAATAATTTGCATAATCTTTTAAATCAAAATTTGTTTTTGCATTTATTCCAAATGTTTTTAAAAAATCTAATATTGAAGGAGTCATTTTGTATTTAAAACTTCGTATTTATAACTTCGTATACTTATTAAATTTATCTTTTGAAATTATTCCTTGTTTTAACAAATCTTTAGAAATCTTTAAAATATCAGAATCTAAATTATTATGTCCTGCTTTCCTTGCAGCTAATAGTTTTCTTAATTCAATAAAAAGATTGATGGGATCCAATCCCTCTCCCTCTGTAACAACATAACCCTTTTCATTTTTATTTAAATAATTCTTTAAATCTTGAATATATTTTGCTTTAGAACTAGCTCTTCTTAATCTTATTAAATTTAAATATTTTTTAATTTCTTCAACATCATCTGAAGAATATCCACAAAGTAATCTATAAAAATCATCTGTAAATTCAAAGTCTAAATATTCATTATTATAAACATTTTGTGAATGAATACGTGATTTATTTTCTGAATTTGAATATAAAGTAAAGTTTTGTTTATTAATTGTTATTATTTGATATCCTTCAGTATTAGTATTAAATGTGGGTCTAATTGAAGGAGGTAAATCATCTCTAATTTTAGGATCAACTTTAAGAGGTTTTGTTTTTAAAAACATTTCTTCTTCTTCCACATTAGAAATTCTTCTGCGTTTTCTTTGATTTCTTTCAGGGATGGTTTTCACTGGATTCTTTTTCTTTATCCTGCCACTCTAGTTCTTTTATTTTTTGTTTTTTATCTTCTAACTCTTTAAATTTTGCTTGCTCATTGAAATCTTCCAACTCTTTTATAGCTTTAATTGTTGGCCCCTGTTGTTGTGTTATTACCTCATTTAATATTATAGATTCAGCATGTTGAGTTGTATCTTTTTTATTATATTTATCTTGTTCTGATTGTAATTTTTTCAAAAGTGCTAATTTTTCTTCATATACCATTTTAATGGTATCAAAAATGGTATCATAGTTCGAAGGGCTTCAAGTATAATCCTTTACCATTTTGAGTTTTACAAAGGCATCCATTCTTTAAAGATTTACATATTTTTTTTAAATCTTCTTTATCTTTTGAAGATAAAGATTCAGATGTAGAAATTTGATTTTTAAAAAAATCATTTAAACCTCTACCTTTATAAGGATCAAGATAGAGACCTTTGCCCTGAGACTTTTGCCGACTCCCTCATATGGATTAAGATAGCGACCCTTTCCAACGGACACTCCCCCTTTAGCTTGCCCTACCTTCTTCATTGAATCGATTTCAGTTTGTAGTTTTCCTTTTTCAAGGTCTGTCTTTTGAGATTCTTTAGCTTTTTGAACTGTAGTTGCAATTCCTCCAGCTATTCCAGCAGCACCTGATAAACCAGCAATGATTGCAGGTATTAAAGCAGCTAATGGAAGAATGCCACCTTCTCTAATACGTTCTTTAACTTGTTCTTTTACATGTTTTCCAATAAAATATTTTTTACCATCAATTACTACTGATTTATTTTTATTTGAATTTATTAATTCTTGCAAAGATTCTTCATTTGTCATTTTATAATAAACAAAATGGATATTTGGAAACCAATTTTAAATAGACATAAGAGTAAATTTAATAATAAAGTATTTCCTGATAATTTTAGATTATTAATTGTTGGTTCTTTTGGATGTGGAAAGAATGTACTTCTTTTGAGGATGTTGCTTGAAGATGATTTTTTAGATTATAATAATTTAATCTTTTACTCTACAACCATAAATCAACCAGAATTACAACTTTTGAAATGTGGATTTGAAAATAAATTAACTAAAAAAGCAATAATTGATATTTTTAAAAATCAACATAGATGTCCTGAAGAAGTTTTTCAACCTTGTGATATGGTTGATTGGTATAAGGAAATGATTTTAGAATCAGATATTAGTAATAAAAATGATTATATTTGTGAAGAAGGGCAGGAGGCAATTCAAGTTTTATTCTCTAATAAACCTGAAGATGTTTTACATTGTGATTTACTTCCTAAAGATAAAAAGAATCTAGTTATATTTGATGATGTTGTTAACATGAAAAATCAAGAGATTCAAAAGAGTTACTTTACACGAGGTCGACATAATAATTGTAATGTTATTTATATATCTCAAACATATTATGCTTTAGATAAAAACTCTATAAGAAATAATTCCAATTGTTTTATATTTTTTAAATGAGATCGCCGTGATAAGAATATGATTTATAATGATTTATTTTCAAATGTTGAACCTGATAAGAATATGTTTGATATGTTTGTTGATAATCATTGGAAAGAAAAATATAATTATATTTATTTGGATAGAGAAGAAGCTGAAATATGGAAAAGTTTGTTTTAGGGCTTGTCGACTTAAAAATCTGTTTTCTGTAGTTCATTATTATAAAATCTACCTAATATTTTTTCATTATTTAAATCAATGATGCTATATGTTATTGGAGTTGTATAATGTATTTTATTTATAATAAAAATTTCATTTGTCCATTTTGCTGTGAATCCTTTTTCAAATTTATTTTTATATTTAAATATTCTTACTCGGTCACCAATTTTAAACTTTGGTTTTTCAATAACATCATTTTCAATATTTACCACTTTAATGGTTTCAGGCTTCATGGAAGCTTTTAAAGGTGTTAATTTTATAGAATTATGTACATCATTATTATATTCATTTACAATCTTTTGTAACAATTCATTGTTCCATTTTTGTTTTCCAATAGCAGTAAAATATTTCCACATTTTATTTTTAATGTTCTATTTAATCTTTCAACTACGACTGCTTTTCCTTCGTTTTCTGTTGAATATAATTTAATATCATTTTCATTTAAAAACTTTGTAAAAACTTTGTTATAAAATTCTGTTCCTTTATCACACCATAAATATTTTGGAATTCTTTGATGTTGTTCAAATATATTTTCAAATGCTTCTGTAATAGAATATCCTGTTTTATTTTCTAAACATCTTGCAAAAGCAAATCTTGTATATAAATCTATTACTGTTAAAATTATTTTATATTTTTCAGGGTCTGATGATTTGGTTGGCATAAAGACTAAATCAGCAGACCATGTTTGATCTTTTTCATGTACTTGAACTTTTAAATATTTTTTATTTTTTCTAAATTCATGGTGTAATTCGTTGGCATATTTTATTTCTGATTCTGTTGGGGTTTGTAAACTAGTCTTGCTGTACTCTCGAGGGATCTTTCAATCTCTGCTTGTTCGATAATCTTTTTATTAGCAACATCTTTTGCTTTCCTAGGAAGTCTTGCACCCATGGTGATCGGACTGTGTCCTAAGCCTATGAAAATCTTACCTTTCATTGCTAATTTAACTAGAGCTCTTTGAATCTTTTCTTGGGTTGATGGATTTTGTATATTATTTAAATCATGTATTAAATTCACATCTGCAACATGTCTATCTCTAAGATTTGTTGAATTGTAAGCAATATCATGTTTTAAAGCTGCTTAATCGATTCTATTTATTGGTTCTTCTCCTTGTTTAGGATTATTATTTTCATCTAATCTAATATCTAATCTTGTTCCTGGCCCAGTATAATTGTGTTTAAATAAATGTCTTTCACCTGGATATTTTTCTGTAGTAAAAGGTTTTAATATTGAAGATGTTGTTTTTGAAGATTGTAGATCACCTCCTGTAATATCAACTCTCGTATGTTTTTTAGTTTTTAAATGACTTGCTTTATGGTGTTTTGTAACTTGACAATTACAAGTTTCGCATCTCCAATAGGGTTTATTTAAAGACATTTTAAAATGTTAAAATATCAGGGATTATATCAAGAATCTCCCCTAACATTTTCAATAATTGAAATCTTTCCACCATATAATTTCATTTCTATTTTCTTTTCTTCTAATATTAATGTATATACTTTAGCTTTAAAATTAGAATCCTTGTTACATGAAGTGTAACATCAACATTATTTATGGCTAGGCGATCATCTTGGTCTGAAACATTTATACAAAATATAGAATATAAATTTTTGAAATCTTCTAAACTTAATTGCGGTTCAACTTTGAACTCATAACATGTTTCAATATAATTTAGATATGGGAATATGTTTTCATTATTTTCAATATTAAATTCCATTCTATTTATTGGATAATAAGAACTATTTAATTGAATTTGGATTGTTTTTAAATTATCATTTCCAATCTTTTGAATAAACAAGTTGTTATTTTTTTTGAAATGATGGATCTGTTTCTTTGAATCCAATCAAGATATATCTTGGTCGGTATGCTAAATTTGCCACCTTTATAGAATATGTTGAACCCTCTGTCATACTAAATTCACTACAGATTCTATTTAAATAATTTACATTTATAGACTTGTTGGAATTTAATCTTTCAAGGAGTTTGATTTCAGAATGTGGGTTTAATGTCCATTCAGGTATATGCAATTCAAGTGTTGATAATTTTAATTTAGCTGTTGTGTCTGCAGCTCCATAGAACAATCTTTTATCACCTTCTACTCTATTACAGATGAGTTCTATAAAAACATTATGAAGTACACGGTTATAATTTTGAAGGAATCCAAATAAGTGTTTTAATTCAAAATAACCTTCAAATTTTTTAGATTTATAAAGTTCAGCTCTTTTATGGTAACCATAATTTATATCTAAACCATCTTTATCTAAATCCCCTTTATTAACATCAGGAATCCAACCTGTTAATTCACCATATTCGTTTTTATAATCACAACCAGTTAAAATAAAATTTAACATTGTAGAATATACTCCTGGATGCAAAACAGTTTCAATTTCTGATGATCCTAGTTTTAATCTCATGTTGGAGAATAAATTTGAAAAGAAATTATTTTCTAGGGTTATATCTTTGTTTGCTTCAATTTCTAATTCAATTTTATAATATAATTTGGCATTACAAATATCTATTGGGTTTGATGTTTGAAGAGATTGAAAAACTATATCACCCCTACGATTTAAGTTTGCAATAGATCCTGAAGTTGGCGAGATTTTTAAAATATCATTTTTTTTAATTTCATGAGTAAATTCTTTATTATAATCAAGATTTAATTTATTTTTTTCTTGAATTTTGAGATTTATATTATTCATTTTTATATATTAAAATTAATATATCCAATAAAAAAAATATTTATAAAATGACTGACTTAATTGAAAGAATGAGAAATGAATTGAATGAAGTTAAACATAAGAGAATGAAAAGAAGAGAAGAAGAACCATTAGAATATATCAAAGAGTTGATGGTAGAGAATGAAAAGTATCGACATTTTTACATGAAAGCTGTAGAAGTTGCTGAGATAAGGTTAAAGAAAATGAAACAATTACGGAAAAGAGTTAAAGAACTTGAATCGATTATTTATAGTTGTAAAAATGACAAAAATTTGAAACCTGATAGCGCAGTGGGCTAGACTGGCACAGTGGTTCAAATGGATAGTGGTTCAAATCACATCTGAGGTTAGTTTTTTTTCAACATAAAATAATATTAAAAATTTGAAAATAATATTGAAAATGGTGTGGGTATCTTAGATTTATATTTTATTTTATTTATTTTATTTTTTTTATTTTTTTATTAATTAATTAATTTTTAAACATAAATATGAAAAAAAAAATATTGAAACGGGTGTGGTGGCGAACCGGTAATTATCGCCACCAGTCTTTCGAACACCCCTGGATCGATTCTATAATGTGCACATTTATTTCTCAGTTGTTTTCGGACCTCTTTCGGATTCACTTTCGAATTCATTTGTACTTTCGAGCAGCACGCTTAAAACGCCGATGAAATCGTGTTCGAGCGAGAAGCGAATAATAAGGTGTGCTGCTATTATCGAATTGATTCTGATGTATAAGTCTGGCCAGCTTGTATATTGGAAGAGATTTGATAAACGAAAGAGGTTGAAATAAAAAAAAAAAAAATGATCCGGATCAAAAAAACTGTTGAGAGGACAGTGAAAAAAAAAAAAAAAAAAAACAAATACCACTGTCCTCTCAGAGCAGTTTTATTCTTTTTCATTTTTTTTTATTCTTCAAGACATCAAGATTTTAGTCAGCATATATGACCAACATGCACGCAACCCTAACTGGGGTTTGTGAATTTCCGTCTCTTCTCCTATTTTCTTTATGTTTATAGGGTTTAAAGCCGAAAACATAAGGATATTTGTTTTCAAAATAAAGGTCAAAAAAGAGTTAAAAGTGTAAAAATTTGAGGTTTTTTTACTATAAAATAAGAGATTGAAAGACACTTTATCAGAGGGGGTGGGTGCATGTGGGTCATATATCCACTACTCCAAGCTAAATATCACAGGATATACAGTATTACGTAATATTTGTATGGGTACCTTAGAGTGGTATGGTATGACATAATTCTGTATAATTTTATTATAGATATATATTAATTGAATTATAAATATATAAGAAAAAGTCATACATACATTTTAAACCCGAGTACTATAATGATGACAATGAATGTGATAAACACTCGGTTACAATTCACACATAGATAATATAATAATAATAATAATAATAATAATAATAATAATAATAATAATAATAATAATAATAATAATAATAATAAACCTTTTAATAACTAAATTGTTCATAACAATAAAAACTTTGACTATTTCACAATAAAATAGTCTAAAGGATACTTTACAATAACAACGTAAAATGCAAATGATATTGATAAAAGATTTAAAAATTATATAAAACATTTTATTTCAAGTTAAATACATCTGTGTAGTACGCATTTCAGCTAATAAGATATAGACTAATTGATCCCTTTTTAAGTCGTGACAGTATGGACACCCATTGGGGCATGACAATCTCATAGAATCTTTGCAAACAATACAATTTTCAATGCATCTAGTGTCAGACCTTAGAACCATATCGTTGTGCAACTCTAAAAGTTGTTCTATATTAATAACTGTTAAACGAAATATTTTATTTATAATTAACTCTGGTGCACAATAATCTATGGTATTTCTTATTCTTGGGTATTATTCTTGAAAGTTATTTAAAATTATTTCAAATAAGTAAACCAGATATAAAGATTATTAGTTATAAATAAAAATATATTGTTTACCTTTTGACATTTTTCTAATTACTTAAAACAAAATCAATACAAACAAAATTAATTAATTAATTAATTAACATTTTAATTTCTGAGATAATGTTCTCACCATAGTGATTATAGTCTAAAGTTTTTATTCCAAGTAATCCAACCTTCCCGCTTGAAAATACATTAACACAAACTGGATTATATTTTAAACATACATTTAGCTTTAAGTTGTAATTCGTATAAATTTATAAATTTACCTTTATCAGCAGTTACTGTAATGGAATGAATTTGTAAATCTTTATAAATCTTATATAAATTTATAAATCTTATATTTCAAATCAACTAATTTAAGAGGTTGCTTGCATCCCATTATCCGACATCTACCCGACTTGAAAAATATAATTGGATACTTCCCACTTCTATCCACAACTTGTTGGGGTTTACCTAATGGGAATTTCATGTTTTTGACTAAACACTTACCTTTAAATTAATGTTGCTCAATAATAATGAAGTCATGTAATAAAATTTAAATAATTTTTATATACTTATAATTATAAATTTAAACAAATATAAACAATAATATTAATGAAATTAGATTAATTAAGATGGAATTAAGAAATGATGCCGTTTATCAAATTGTAGGTCCCAATGGTAGTGGAAAAACTTTATTTGTTTGTAAATTATTACAATCGAATATGTTCAAATCAAAATTTAATAAAATATACTGGCATAAGGGAGCTGATGACGAGCATGGTATGACACAAGATCAATTTCGTAAATTAAAAATGAATATAATGAAGGGATTACATCAAGGTGATTCTATAATTATTGATGATTTATATCAGGAAGCAAATAAAGAGAAAGATTTTAATAATTTATTTACAAAAACCAGTAGACATATCGGAGTAACGGTAATTTTTACAACACAAAATTTATTTCATCAAGGCGGAAGTCATCGAACGCGTAATTTGAATGTGAGTAGATGGTTTGGGCACCGCGAAAACAGGACTCCGCGAGCACAGTAGCCCCCCCCACCCCCCGGCCGGAAAAAATTTTTAAAATTTTTTTTCAAGGTCAACTTGAGAACAAAGACAATGACTCATCCGATGACTCATAATAAATTATTATTATTTTTCAAAAATATTATTAACTGTGCTCGCGGAGTCCTACTTTTCGTGAGCCCAAAACTCATTAGTAGTATAAAAGTTATTAATTTTTTAGTAAGACACTAATTTATAGCAAATTATCATTAATTTTCAAATATTTTATGAAGAAATATGCGCGTGATTTATCATTAACCCAATCAGGTAAGACTTTAATTATAAATTTTATGAAGAAATTTGCGGGTGATTTATCATTCACCTAATCAGGTAAGACTTTAATTATTATTATTATTATTATTATTATTATTATTATTATTATTATTATTATTATTATTATTATTATTATTATTATTATTATTATTATTATTATTATTATTATTATTTGCAAAGTTCTAATTATTATTTTAGAAGTTTCATTATTATTATTTACTTAAATATTCATAAAACTTAATTTCTACGTTAATTACATGATCTTCAACATTTTCATCAATTGCATGATTATTTTAATAATTTTCTACATTTTCAATATTTTCATAATTATTTCAGGAACATTTTCATCAAATATTTTTCAAAGTAATATTTTCAAAGAATTATTTCCAAAGAGTTTTTCAAAGTTCTTCTTTTTTTTTCTTCTTATTATTATTTTAAAAGGTATTTTTAAAGTTATATTATTTTCATGTAATTATTATTATTATTATTATTATTGGCAATTATTCATGAAACTTAAATTCTATGGCAATTTAATGATTTTCAACATTTTTATCATTTGCATGAATATTTTAATAATTTTCAATATTTTTCAATATTTCTTTACTATTATTATTATTTTAAACTAAAATTTTTACAGTTATTTTGAAAGTTCTTCATCTTATTATTATTATTAATATTTTAAAAGTATTTTGAAATACAAATTCAAAGTATTATGTGCGCGGGGAATATTATTATCATATATACTCCTAGTCTATCCGACAAGATATTCTGTCCCCCTATGGGTATTGCTCATATGGGTAATGGTAAAAGAGTACTACTCACATTCAACATGTCTCAAAGGGTATAATATAATTATTATTAAATTCCGACCAACTTAAATCAATGAAGGGGCAGGACAAAAATATATTACGTTGCGGTATTTTAAAATTTAAATATATTTTAAAAACTTATTTTGACGCTAAAGTTGACTTATTTAACAAAGACATAATTATTGCACATGCTTTGCATAAATATTATTATTATTTTTTATTATTATTATTATTTGCAAAATTCTAACTATTATTTTATTTTAGAAGTTTCATTATTATTATTTACTTAAATATTCATAAAACTTAATTTCTACGTCAATTTCATGATTTTCAACATTTTCATCATTTGCATGTATATTTTAATAATTTTCTACATTTTCAATATTTTCACGATTTTCAACATTTTCATGATTATTTCAGGAACTTTTCATCAAATATTTTTCAAAGTATTATTTTCAAAGAATTATTTTCAAAGTTTTTATCAATATTATTATTATTATTTTTATTATTATTTGCAAAATTCTAATTATTATTTTATTTTAGAAGTTTCATTATCATTATTTACTTAAATATTCATAAAACTTAATTTCTGCACCAATTTAAGATTTTCAATATTTGATGATTATTTTCAGGAACATTTCCATAATTTTTAACGTTTTCATCATTTTCATCATTTTCAGGAACATTTTCATCATTTTCTATATTTTCATAATTTTCACGATTTTCAATATTTTCATGATTATTTTCTTCAAAATTCTTATTTTATTTATAAAATATTATTATTATCATTTTCAAAATTATTTTCAAATTTCTTCTTCTTCTTCTTCTTCTTCTTCTTCTTCTTATTATTATTATTATTATTATTATTATTATTATTATTATTATTATTATTATTATTATTCTTATTATTATTATTATTATTATTAGTAGTAGTAGTATTAGTATTATTCTATATACTCCGAGTTTATCCGACAAAATATTTTGTCCCCCTATGGGTAATGCTCACACTCAACAGGTTGCAAGGGTACTAGTCATGCATATTATTATTGTTATACAATATGATATTACTTAGACATTTGAAGGTTCAACCATGGTTACAATTTCTACATTTTGAAAACTCTAATTTGATTGGCTATCTCAATCGTTATAAATGTAAAAACAAAAGTAATTTAGTTATTAAGAAATTAATTTATTACTGATGATTTCTACAAGTAAAACTGTTGAATATGAATGTGTAAATCACAAAACACATTTGGTAACTTTATTATTTTGTCAATATTTTATATATATGTCATTTATAGCAAGGAAATCCTACTAGAAAAAAGGAAAAATTAAGTCCAACCTATTCCGAAGATAAGATTTCATTGAAATTTTTTAACAAAACAGTTGAAGATTTTATAATTAATCATGATACTTACACTGATAAGGAAATCATAAATATTTTAAAAATTTTCAAACATTCCTCTATTCAATATTTGAGTGATTTATTTAATTATGATAAATGCATTTTAAAGTTATCTAGTTATTTAATGTATTTAGAAAAAACAGTGGTAAACAACGATTCACTGAATGAATACTTTTAGAGTTGCATGTATTTAAGGTTGAAACCTGGATATAGTAGATTGATTTATGAATGGATAGCAAAAGTCTATTTGATTGAAAATAAGCTAACGGAAAAACTGAACGATGTTAAGAAAAGGTATTAAACTTGTTCAATTTGTAAAGAAAATCAAGTTTCGGTTTTGTATATACCGTGTGGTCACGTAATTGTTTGTTCTAAGTGTCACGAGAAGAATGTTCACAATTGTCAAGCCTGTTCAACACTGATTAATGAATATCATACTATATACATGTAAGTTCTCAATACAAATCAATACAATATCAAAGTCAAATGATACATACATAATGACGGTACTATAATGTAGAAAATTTTTAAACATTGAATAATATGAAATCATCTTGGTAATTAAATATATTGGGCGCAACTACCAAATGTTGGTGATATGATGAATGGAATGGTTTGGTATTTATAATATATGTTATTATTTTAGATTATTCAGAATGAAATATTCCCATGAGTTCATCAAAATGGAAAAAAGATCTTCGCAAAAAAAATGAAGATGATGGAAAAGCAGAAGAAACCCTAACCAATATTTTAAAGCTGCCATTATAAGTTGCAGTAGTATTGGTTATTATTGTTTCGTAAATAAATGTTTTTATAAATTTATTGTTTTATTGTAATACTTTTTGATTAAAACATATTCATTTTGTTTTAATATTTGTATTAATTTTTGAAATAGTGCTATTTATATATATGGAAATTACAATTCATGAAATATTCATAATGATGCTTTTCTCTGTCCATTCATTCTCCTCTGATATTACTGCCATAATCATCTTCGACATAATGCAAAGATAATATTTCTAATGTCTTTGTTAATCATGCCCATTTATTGCAAAGTCTTTGTTAATTATGCACTTGTATTGCAAATTTATTAGTCATACAATTATATTATTTTTCATACCTTGACATAATATTATTATTTTTAATTTCATTATTATGATTATTTTATTTAACAATACCATATAGCAAATATTTAGGCAATTTAGTGAAAGGTTATTTTAAATATAGGAATTTCTTAAGTAAAATATTTCCAGATAAATTTACCAATTTAGTTAGAAATCCATGTTTTTGGTCGTACCATTTAATTAAAATATTCTTGGATTCATAACAATTTTTATATAGTTGATACATATACCAATTATTTAACTAGAAACATAACAGAATTCGTAGGTAATATAGTATTTTTATGTATTTTTTAGTTAATTTATAAATATTATCTAACATTTTGATGTATCAATGCAATATACAACAAATTAATCAATAAAAACCGTAGCATATTGTAAGTTTTTATATATATATAGTCTGAATTTATCCGACAAAATATTCTGTCCCCTTATGTGTATTTGTCGTAAGGGTACTGGTCACATTCAACATGTCGCAAGGGTATATTAATTAAGGCATATGTATATTAGTTAAACATTCTTAGGTAATTTAGTGAGAAATGCATAATCATTAATAACAACATATATTCATTGATAATTTTGGTAGAAAGTCTTTATCATTTGGAGTAAATTTCTGTCTTTGTTCGAGTCAAAAAGGAATCATAATAGAAACATGATCATTGGGTTATCATTTAACCAATTAAGGTGCTTTAGTTAGAAATACATGTTCATATAGGGTTACAATTCTTTTCTAATTTAATGAGATGATCATTGGGCGTAATATATCTTTGTTCGAGTCAAAAAGGAATCATAATAGAAACATGACCATTTGGTTATCATTTAACCAATTAAGGTGTTTTTTAGTTATAAATATAGGGTTACAATTCTTTTCTAATTTAATGAGATGACCATTGCGTGTAATATATCTTTGTGAGAAATATATGGTTAACATTTTTTAAATAGGGATTTTTGAGTAACTTTTACCAAAACAGGGATATTTTGCGTGAATAATTTAAGAATATTGGTTAATTTTCTCTTTTTTAGTCATTTAAAATAATATTTAACAAAGGTAATTTAGCAAAATATCATTGAAAGATTTATCCATCCGATAACAATATTCCTTCAATAGATTGTACCCTTTATTCAACCGATTTAATTTTTAGAAATCTAATTAAAATCTTACCATCAAATACCTAACTAGAGATGAAATATTGATCATAATTCTTCATCGATTCAGCCAATTATATAGCAATTATATCTTTCAAAATCATAAATTTCAGTATATTTTACAATAATTTTCAAGTAGATTTCAAATATATCATCATGATAAAATTAGCTAGTTTCAACTTTAGATTTTCAATATTTAAAAGTTCATCAATATTCGTAGAAAATATATGAAAAAATTATTTAGTCAATATTATTACAAAGTCAACATAAAAATTAAATAATAATCACTTGATTATTGTAAAAACTCTAATTATTAACCTAACTGTCATTAAAAATAATTTTTATTTAAAATTAAATTTAAAAACAAATCAATAAAATATAGCAAATTATCAAGAAATTAATTAAATTTGTCTTAGAATTAACACTAAAACCTTAAATTTTTAAATATTCTTTCAAATATTCACAAAAAGGTTAGAAATAATGTTAGTAAAATCCCACTTACTCTAAAAATTACCAATGAATTTAATGCTAAATAATAACCAAAAATTTGCCTAAATAAAATCATTAAAACACACCAGTACCTTTACGACCAGTACCCTTACGAGTAGTACAAATTGTGAACAGTACCCTTACGAGCAGTACCAATTGTGAACAGTACCCATAGAGGGAGAAAAAATCTTGTCGGATAAACTCAGAGTATATATAATAAAACGAATTAACTCCATCAAATTGAATCAGTCAAATTTTGATAAAAAAAAATAAAAAAAAATCTTATTCTATAATGGTAAGAAGTGTAAAGTCGAAAGATTCATCTCTAGTTAGGTATTTGATGGTAAGATTTTAATTAGATTTCTAGAAATTAAATCGGTTGAATAAAGGGTACAATCTATTGAAGGAATATTGTTATCGGATGGATAAATCTTTCAATGATATTTTGCTAAATTACCTTTGTTAAATATTATTTTAAATGACTAAAAAAGAGAAAATTAACCAATATTCTTAAATTATTCACGCAAAATATCCCTGTTTTGGTAAAAGTTACTCAAAAATCCCTATTTAAAAAATGTTAACCATATATTTCTCACAAAGATATATTACACGCAATGGTCATCTCATTAAATTAGAAAAGAATTGTAACCCTATATTTATAACTAAAAAACACCTTAATTGGTTAAATGATAACCAAATGATCATGTTTCTAATATGACTTCTTTTTGACTCGAACAAAGATATATTACGCCCAATGATCATCTCATTAAATTAGAAAAGAATTGTAACCCTATATTAACATGTATTTCTAACTAAAGTACCTTAATTGGTTAAATGATAACAAAATGATCATGTTTCTATTATGATTCCTTTTTGACTCGAACAAAGATATATTACGCCCAATGATCATCTCATTAAATTAGAAAAGAATTGTAACCCTATATGAACATGTATTTCTAACTAAAGCACCTTAATTGGTTAAATGATAACCCAATGATCATGTTTCTATTATGATTCCTTTTTGACTCGAACAAAGACAGAAATTTACTCCAAATGATAAAGACTTTCTACCAAAATTATCAATGAATATATGTTGTTATTAATGATTATGCATTTCTCACTAAATTACCTAAGAATGTTTAACTAATATACATATGCCTTAATTAATATACCCTTGCGACATGTTGAATGTGACCAGTACCCTTACGACAAATACACATAAGGGGACAGAATATTTTGTCGGATAAATTCAGACTATATATATATAAAAACTTACAATATGCTACGGTTTTTATTGATTAATTTGTTGTATATTGCATTGATACATCAAAATGTTAGATAATATTTATAAATTAACTAAAAAATACATAAAAATACTATATTACCTACGAATTCTGTTATGTTTCTAGTTAAATAATTGGTATATGTATCAACTATATAAAAATTGTTATGAATCCAAGAATATTTTAATTAAATGGTACGACCAAAAACATGGATTTCTAACTAAATTGGTAAATTTATCTGGAAATATTTTACTTAAGAAATTCCTATATTTAAAATAACCTTTCACTAAATTGCCTAAATATTTGCTATATGGTATTGTTAAATAAAATAATCATAATAATGAAATTAAAAATAATAATATTATGTCAAGGTATGAAAAATAATATAATTGTATGACTAATAAATTTGCAATACAAGTGCATAATTAACAAAGACTTTGCAATAAATGGGCATGATTAA
Source organism: Schmidtea polychroa (assembly GCA_959609185.1). Classification (NCBI taxonomy): domain Eukaryota; kingdom Metazoa; phylum Platyhelminthes; order Tricladida; family Dugesiidae; genus Schmidtea; species Schmidtea polychroa. Next base: position 69,377 of record CAUHTR010007467.1, on the reverse strand, counting down.
CAAAGACATTAGAAATATTATCTTTGCATTATGTCGAAGATGATTATGGCAGTAATATCAGAGGAGAATGAATGGACAGAGAAAAGCATCATTATGAATATTTCATGAATTGTAATTTCCATATATATAAATAGCACTATTTCAAAAATTAATACAAATATTAAAACAAAATGAATATGTTTTAATCAAAAAGTATTACAATAAAACAATAAATTTATAAAAACATTTATTTACGAAACAATAATAACCAATACTACTGCAACTTATAATGGCAGCTTTAAAATATTGGTTAGGGTTTCTTCTGCTTTTCCATCATCTTCATGGTTTTTGCGAAGATCTTTTTTCCATTTTGATGAACTCATGGGAATATTTCATTCTGAATAATCTAAAATAATAACATATATTATAAATACCAAACCATTCCATTCATCATATCACCAACATTTGGTAGTTGCGCCCAATATATTTAATTACCAAGATGATTTCATATTATTCAATGTTTAAAAATTTTCTACATTATAGTACCGTCATTATGTATGTATCATTTGACTTTGATATTGTATTGATTTGTATTGAGAACTTACATGTATATAGTATGATATTCATTAATCAGTGTTGAACAGGCTTGACAATTGTGAACATTCTTCTCGTGACACTTAGAACAAACAATTACGTGACCACATGGTGAAAACGTTAAAAATTATGGAAATGTTCCTGAAAATAATCATCAAATATTGAAAATCTTAAATTGGTGCAGAAATTAAGTTTTATGAATATTTAAGTAAATAATGATAATGAAACTTCTAAAATAAAATAATAATTAGAATTTTGCAAATAATAATAAAAATAATAATAATAATATTGATAAAAACTTTGAAAATAATTCTTTGAAAATAATACTTTGAAAAATATTTGATGAAAAGTTCCTGAAATAATCATGAAAATGTTGAAAATCGTGAAAATATTGAAAATGTAGAAAATTATTAAAATATACATGCAAATGATGAAAATGTTGAAAATCATGAAATTGACGTAGAAATTAAGTTTTATGAATATTTAAGTAAATAATAATAATGAAACTTCTAAAATAAAATAATAGTTAGAATTTTGCAAATAATAATAATAATAAAAAATAATAATAATATTTATGCAAAGCATGTGCAATAATTATGTCTTTGTTAAATAAGTCAACTTTAGCGTCAAAATAAGTTTTTAAAATATATTTAAATTTTAAAATACCGCAACGTAATATATTTTTGTCCTGCCCCTTCATTGATTTAAGTTGGTCGGAATTTAATAATAATTATATTATACCCTTTGAGACATGTTGAATGTGAGTAGTACTCTTTTACCATTACCCATATGAGCAATACCCATAGGGGGACAGAATATCTTGTCGGATAGACTAGGAGTATATATGATAATAATATTCCCCGCGCACATAATACTTTGAATTTGTATTTCAAAATACTTTTAAAATATTAATAATAATAATAAGATGAAGAACTTTCAAAATAACTGTAAAAATTTTAGTTTAAAATAATAATAATAGTAAAGAAATATTGAAAAATATTGAAAATTATTAAAATATTCATGCAAATGATAAAAATGTTGAAAATCATTAAATTGCCATAGAATTTAAGTTTCATGAATAATTGCCAATAATAATAATAATAATAATAATTACATGAAAATAATATAACTTTAAAAATACCTTTTAAAATAATAATAAGAAGAAAAAAAAAGAAGAACTTTGAAAAACTCTTTGGAAATAATTCTTTGAAAATATTACTTTGAAAAATATTTGATGAAAATGTTCCTGAAATAATCATAAAAATGTTGAAAATCATGAAAAATGTTGAAAATCGTGAAAATGTTGAAAATCCTGAAAATATTGAAACTGTAGAAAATTATGAAAATAATGAAAATTATTAAAATATTCATGCAAATGATGAAAATGTTGAAAATCATGAAATTGACGTAGAAATTAAGTATTAAGAATATTTGCAATATTAATAATAATAATTATATTAATAATAATAATAATAATAATAATAATAATAAGTAAAATATTTTTGTCGGATGTCTCACTTGAATAAAATAAACAGTACAAGCTTTGTGATACCCAGTGCAAATCCCAATAGTAGACTAGTTTCGAGCTTTTGGCTCTCATCAGTACTATGCGGGAGACACGAAGATTTCTCTTCGCGCCAGGTAAGTATACAATATTGTTGATTCAACTCTATTGCATACTTCCCCGGTACACTGGAAATCACATCGCTTGAAAATTAGCTTGGTCACAGAAAAAAATCTGTAAACTTGTAAACATGGCGTATGAAAAATCATAATCACCTCTGCGGACTAAAAAATTAGTCGATACACAGAAACTGTTTACAAGTGCATCCGATTACCTTTAGCATTTTTGACTTTCAAAGTAATGGTGTAAAATATTTTTGTCGGATGTCTCACTTGAATAAAATAAACAGTACAAGCTTTGTGATACCCAGTGCAAATCCCAATAGTAGACTAGTTTCGAGCTTTTGGCTCTCATCAGTACTATGCGGGAGACACGAAGATTTCTCTTCGCGCCAGGTAAGTATACAATATTGTTGATTCAACTCTATTGCATACTTTCCCCGGTACACTGGAAATCACATCGCTTGAAAATTAGCTTGGTCACAGAAAAAAAATCTGTAAACTTGTAAACATGGCGTATGAAAAATCATAATCACCTCTGCGGACTAAAAAATTAGTCGATACACAGAAACTGTTTACAAGTGCATCCGATTACCTTTAGCATTTTTGACTTTCAAAGTAATGGTGTAAAATATTTTTGTCGGATGTCTCACTTGAATAAAATAAACAGTACAAGCTTTGTGATACCCAGTGCAAATCCCAATAGTAGACTAGTTTCGAGCTTTTGGCTCTCATCAGTACTATGCGGGAGACACGAAGATTTCTCTTCGCGCCAGGTAAGTATACAATATTGTTGATTCAACTCTATTGCATACTTTCCCCGGTACACTGGAAATCACATCGCTTGAAAATTAGCTTGGTCACAGAAAAAAATCTGTAAACTTGTAAACATGGCGTATGAAAAATCATAATCACCTCTGCGGACTAAAAAATTAGTCGATACACAGAAACTGTTTACAAGTGCATCCGATTACCTTTAGCATTTTTGACTTTCAAAGTAATGGTGTAAAATATTTTTGTCGGATGTCTCACTTGAATAAAATAAACAGTACAAGCTTTGTGATACCCAGTGCAAATCCCAATAGTAGACTAGTTTCGAGCTTTTGGCTCTCATCAGTACTATGCGGGAGACACGAAGATTTCTCTTCGCGCCAGGTAAGTATACAATATTGTTGATTCAACTCTATTGCATACTTTCCCCGGTACACTGGAAATCACATCGCTTGAAAATTAGCTTGGTCACAGAAAAAAAAAATCTGTAAACTTGTAAACATGGCGTATGAAAAATCATAATCACCTCTGCGGACTAAAAAATTAGTCGATACACAGAAACTGTTTACAAGTGCATCCGATTACCTTTAGCATTTTTGACTTTCAAAGTAATGGTGTAAAATATTTTTGTCGGATGTCTCACTTGAATAAAATAAACAGTACAAGCTTTGTGATACCCAGTGCAAATCCCAATAGTAGACTAGTTTCGAGCTTTTGGCTCTCATCAGTACTATGCGGGAGACACGAAGATTTCTCTTCGCGCCAGGTAAGTATACAATATTGTTGATTCAACTCTATTGCATACTTTCCCCGGTACACTGGAAATCACATCGCTTGAAAATTAGCTTGGTCACAGAAAAAAATCTGTAAACTTGTAAACATGGCGTATGAAAAATCATAATCACCTCTGCGGACTAAAAAATTAGTCGATACACAGAAACTGTTTACAAGTGCATCCGATTACCTTTAGCATTTTTGACTTTCAAAGTAATGGTGTAAAATATTTTTGTCGGATGTCTCACTTGAATAAAATAAACAGTACAAGCTTTGTGATACCCAGTGCAAATCCCAATAGTAGACTAGTTTCGAGCTTTTGGCTCTCATCAGTACTATGCGGGAGACACGAAGATTTCTCTTCGCGCCAGGTAAGTATACAATATTGTTGATTCAACTCTATTGCATACTTTCCCCGGTACACTGGAAATCACATCGCTTGAAAATTAGCTTGGTCACAGAAAAAAATCTGTAAACTTGTAAACATGGCGTATGAAAAATCATAATCACCTCTGCGGACTAAAAAATTAGTCGATACACAGAAACTGTTTACAAGTGCATCCGATTACCTTTAGCATTTTTGACTTTCAAAGTAATGGTGTAAAATATTTTTGTCGGATGTCTCACTTGAATAAAATAAACAGTACAAGCTTTGTGATACCCAGTGCAAATCCCAATAGTAGACTAGTTTCGAGCTTTTGGCTCTCATCAGTACTATGCGGGAGACACGAAGATTTCTCTTCGCGCCAGGTAAGTATACAATATTGTTGATTCAACTCTATTGCATACTTTCCCCGGTACACTGGAAATCACATCGCTTGAAAATTAGCTTGGTCACAGAAAAAAATCTGTAAACTTGTAAACATGGCGTATGAAAAATCATAATCACCTCTGCGGACTAAAAAATTAGTCGATACACAGAAACTGTTTACAAGTGCATCCGATTACCTTTAGCATTTTTGACTTTCAAAGTAATGGTGTAAAATATTTTTGTCGGATGTCTCACTTGAATAAAATAAACAGTACAAGCTTTGTGATACCCAGTGCAAATCCCAATAGTAGACTAGTTTCGAGCTTTTGGCTCTCATCAGTACTATGCGGGAGACACGAAGATTTCTCTTCGCGCCAGGTAAGTATACAATATTGTTGATTCAACTCTATTGCATACTTTCCCCGGTACACTGGAAATCACATCGCTTGAAAATTAGCTTGGTCACAGAAAAAAATCTGTAAACTTGTAAACATGGCGTATGAAAAATCATAATCACCTCTGCGGACTAAAAAATTAGTCGATACACAGAAACTGTTTACAAGTGCATCCGATTACCTTTAGCATTTTTGACTTTCAAAGTAATGGTGTAAAATATTTTTGTCGGATGTCTCACTTGAATAAAATAAACAGTACAAGCTTTGTGATACCCAGTGCAAATCCCAATAGTAGACTAGTTTCGAGCTTTTGGCTCTCATCAGTACTATGCGGGAGACACGAAGATTTCTCTTCGCGCCAGGTAAGTATACAATATTGTTGATTCAACTCTATTGCATACTTTCCCCGGTACACTGGAAATCACATCGCTTGAAAATTAGCTTGGTCACAGAAAAAAATCTGTAAACTTGTAAACATGGCGTATGAAAAATCATAATCACCTCTGCGGACTAAAAAATTAGTCGATACACAGAAACTGTTTACAAGTGCATCCGATTACCTTTAGCATTTTTGACTTTCAAAGTAATGGTGTAAAATATTTTTGTCGGATGTCTCACTTGAATAAAATAAACAGTACAAGCTTTGTGATACCCAGTGCAAATCCCAATAGTAGACAATAATAATAATAATAATAATAATAATAATAATAATAATAATAATAATTTTGAAAATAACATCTTTCGCGCGCGGCGTTAATATCTTTCCCAATAATAATGATAAATTAAATTATTACCTTATCGATAATTAAAACAAAAAAAATATATTATCATAATTCGGAGTCTGGTCTTCTTTTTAAGATTCCTTTTGGTTTCTGTTCGGTGGTTTCACTTTTTTTGTTTGTTATTTGTTTGCTGTTTTCAGTGTTTTTGTTTGTATCTGATTTAAGTGATGGCAAGTTTGTTGCTTTTCCGAAAATTTTGTATGCTGGACTTTCATTATCTGTTGAGTTTGGGCTATTTCTCAGTCCGATTAATATTGTTGGAAGTTGATTTAGCCAGTTTTGGTCATTGGCTTTTGTCCTGATGCTTTCTTTTAATGTTCTGTGAAACCGTTCGATTTTCCCGTTTGATTGTGGGTTGTAAGCTGTTGTTCGATTTCTTTTGATATTGTATTTATTGCACAGTATTTTGAACATTTCTGATTCGAATTGTTTGCCTTGATCGGTTATGATTGTTTTCGGTTGGCCGTAACGAGCTATCCAGTTTAGTTCGATCATTTCGCAGATATTTTTTGCTGTGATTTCTTTTATTGGGATTACTTCGAACCAGTTGGATTTCCTGTCTATAATTGTTAGGAGGTATTTGTAGTTGTCGTTTGGTGGTAATGGTCCTACCACATCTGTGTGTATTGTTTCAAATATTTCGCTGCTTGGGAAGTTTACTTTTTGTGTTTTGAGTTTTTTTGTTGTTTTGTTTAGTTGGCAGCTGTGACAACTCTTGACGTAGTTTTTGATATCTTTCCGCATGTTAGGCCATATATAGTTGTCATGTATTAGCTCGAATGTTACTTTGTTTCCCGGGTGATTAATCTTGTGTATCTTTTCGATACAGTTTTGGCGGAATTCCTCCGGGAGTAATATTCGTTTGTTGCTTTCGTTGGAGACGTCGTGCCATACTCCGTTGAGTTCTTGTAGTTTCAAACTGTGTTTAGTGGGGAGTTTGTTAATTGTTTCATTTTGTTTGGATTTAATTTGATCCAATTTGATTATCTCTTCGAATTCTAGGGCGTTTATGTCACTTTCAATTCTGGATAGAGCATCTGCTGCTATGTTTGATTTTCCTGCTACGTAGTTTATTGAGCAGTTGAATTGTGAAATGAAATTGATTTGTCTAATCTGCCTTGGTGAAGGGTTTTTCATTTCTATTGCGTTTGTTAGCGGTTTGTGATCCGTGTATATCTTGAAGGTTCGTCCTTCAAGTAAATGTTGAAAGTGTTTGATTGCTTCGTGTATTGCTAGGAGTTCTCTGTCGAATGTTGAGTATCTTGTTTGATGTGATTTTAGTTTTTTCGAGAAAAATCCCAGTGGTTGTTTGCCGAATTTATTTTCCTGGAAAATTGTTGCGCCCATTGCAAAACCAGAACAGTCTGTAGTTAGTTGATACTCTAGTTCTGGATCTGGGTAACCGAGTAGTGTTGCCGTTGATAGACTTTCTTTGGCTTTATTGAATGTGTCGGTTGTTTGTTGTGTCCAGTTTATTGTGACATTCCGTTTTGTTTTGATAAGATCGTTTAGTGGTGCTAGTAATTTACTGCAGTTTGGGATGTAAGAATGATAAAAGTTTACCATTCTTAGAAATCTCCTCAACTCTCTTGTGTTTGTCGGCAGTTTGTAATTTTTTATATTGTTTATTTTGTTTTCTATTGGTTGTGTTCCTTTGTCGTTTAGCGTGTGACCAAGGAAATTTATTTCCGTTTTCATAAATTCGCACTTTTGAGTGTTTATTTTTAGTTTTGCATTGTCCAGCGTTTTGAACACTTTTTCCACGTCCTTTAGAGTGTTTCTTTGTCTGGGCTTGTTATTAGGATGTCGTCCAGATAAGCGATTGTATTTTTGTTGTTTTTCATTGTTTGATCCATGAATCGTTGGAAAGTTGCTGCGGCGTTTCGTAGGCCAAAAGGCATTCGGTTGTATTCGAACATGCCGATCGGTGTTGTTATTGCTGTCTTTTTTATGTCCTCTTTTCTAATTGGGATCTGATGATATGCTTTTTGTAGGTCAATTTTTGAAAATTATTTTGCGCCGTTTATTCGATTTATTATGTCTTTTATTATCGGTAATGGGTAGCTGTCAGGCTCTGTTATTTTGTTCAGGAGTCTGTAATCGCCGCAAGCTCTCCATTCCCCGTTAGCTTTTTGTTTTAGCATCAGTGCTGAAGACCATTCTGAGTTTGAATGTTTTACTATATTGTTTTCCAACAGTTCGTTAAATATATTTTTTGTGATTTCTATTTTTTTGGGATCCAATGGTCTTACTTTTGAGTGGACTGGGTTTCCGTTTGTCAGTATTGCGTGTTCAGTAGTGTGGTTTGAATTTCCATCGAAAGTTACTGGTTCGCAGAGTTTATCGTATTTTGCCAGTAGTATGGCTATTTCTGGTACGTGTTCAATAGTTTTAATTGTTTTGATAGTTGGTGTACTTGTTTGAATCACGCCGATGTCTACTTTCGAAAAGTTTGATGTTGTGTTCCTGACTGTTTCTTTGTCTGTTTTGTTGTTTTCGACTATTTTCTTGTTTCGGCAGTCCACTATTAGGTTTTAATTTGCTAGGAAGTCGGCCCCGATTATTGACTGTTGTACTTCTGCAATTGTGAATGGCCAATTGTAATTTTTTGAATTTATTGTGAGTGTTATTGTATGTTGGCCAAATGTTTTAATTTTGGAGCCATTGGCAGCGGTTAGTGACTTTTCTGTAGTTTTTGCATTTTTGTATAAGTAGTGTGGTAATAGGGAGATCACGGAACCTGTGTCGATTAGAAAATCTGTATTGTTTGAATGCACCGTGAAAGTATTGTTATTGTCACCAAATGTGGGTGCTATCAATGGTGACATTTTTAGTTTTCCTGCTCTGTTTAGTGGAATTCGCAGGGTTTTATGCATTTATATGCTTTGTCGCCGAATTTGTTGTGAAAGTAGCAGTGGTTTTTGTTTAGGAAATCATTTCTTGAATTCCTTTCTGGGCTGCTGTTTCGGTAATTGTTGTATCGGTTTGGGGAGTTTGACCGGTTTCTGTAGTGGCCGTTCGGTGATTGTCTGTGGCTGTAGTTCTGTCTGTTGTTTCCGTTGGGTGGTCGGTCATAGTTTAACTCCCGATAGCGTTAGGGTTAGTTTCGCGAATTCTAACCATTTTTGCGGTGTTCCGTTGTCATCTGTGAAATAGTTGGGGATATTTGTTTTTGGGTTGATTATTGAATTAATGGTATGTGTGTTTTCTGGGTTGGTGTTTGGGTTGTAGTAGTAATTTCTGCTTTCAGGTGTTTGAGTATTATCGTAGTTGTTGGGTATTTGTGGAATATTTGTTGGATTTGTTTGATTTGAAGCCATCAATTGTTTTGTTGCAGTTTTTTTATTGTTTGTTGTGCAAAAAAAATAGTGGTTTGTTTGAAGGATATGGCCTACTGTGTTCGGCCAACAGTGTCACTAGCCTTTATAGTTCTATAATAACTATACTGAAAGGTTTCGTGATTGAAAGAAAACGTCGAATGCGAGTGTCGAGTTGTGTTTGCTTTGATTCTGACACCAATTGTTATATTATAGTTTTGAATTATTATATTTTGTGTGTTATATGAGGCTGTTATTTAATGGAAATTTGAAGAGCCCGAAAGAGTCACCGTTAAAACTTGTGGCGGGACAATCGGGGTGCGTGCTATATTTAACGATATTGTAAATACAAATAAAATAGAAATAGCAACGAACAATAATGTATAATGAACCAAAACTTTATTTAAAATAAAAAATGAATGACCTGAGTTTATACGATAGATGAACTATAAACTTTCCTTGCTTTGTTGTTTTGATTTCTTGGATATTTTAATTTTTCTTTGTACAGTTTTCTATTTAATTTCTTCCTTATGGTCGTAATGACTTGTACAATTGAATTACTGAGTAATTTCTTCCTTATGGTCGTAACGACTTGTACAATTGAATTACTGGGTCGTTTGGTGCTCGTTAGCTTAGTTATTTCACTAGTGATTAGCTCGGTTGTTCTCGGTTACTCTTTGAGATTATATTTGTAAGTAGAGAAATTCCGCTTCAGGATCGTATATTCGTATGATTGAAACTATAACCTGAATAATCTTTTTCTTTGGAATATTTCAGTCCTTTATCTTTTTAGGATAACAATTTCTCTGAAACTGTTTTATTTTGCTTAGTATATCTTTAAGTTGAGAATATTTGATTAATTTTCTATCGATTTTTTTAATTTTTCAATTTACTATAGCGATAATTTACTATAGTAAATTATCGCTATATAGTTTTTTTTTGAAAGTCTGGATTTCCCAGATGGGGGCATTTTATATTTTAGTATTCACAATTCCTAATTGTGAACACTAAAATATTAACAAAAATAACTGTACATTACACGAACCATTAATATAAAACTCGATATCATTTCTACTACCAGTAATTGAATTCATAGGGAAAACTTCCTCAAAGGCCCCAAATTCGATTACCGCTTGAGGCGATGGTCTATCAAATATACATAATTCGGATTTACCACAAATCATTTTGCAAATATAGTTCCATGTCCTTTCATTCGTTTGTTTATACGCGATATTCCATGTCCTTTACGTTTTGGAGCTGGGGCTGGAGGAGTATCTTTTTGAAACATACCAGCAACTCCAGGTAGAACCTTTCCTAACTCAGCTAAAGCATTTGTTTTTAGGGATGTTAATATTTTCTGTTCATTCATAATCACGTCTTTAGCTGTTTTCATGCCAAAACTACCAATACGTTTAAGAATAGGAAGTGCAAATCTCCCTATTGTTTTTAACCAACCTGAACCGTACTGTTTACCAATAAAATATGGTAATTCACCGCCAGATTTGCTATCACTATACATACTACTAATATCAGAATTAGCCATCTACTTTACGAAAATGTAGTGTCAAATGAGTTTTTGAGTCTTTTGGGAAGTTTATAAGATTTCCACTATCGTCACGAATATTTATTTCTATATTGTTTATACATGTGCTTGAAATTGGTAAATACTTGGGATTATCTATATTTATATTGACAACTTTATCATGTTCATATTTTTCAATCCACACCGATTTCAATAGAGGAACACTGGAATCACCAACAATGATGGGCTCAATAATATTAGTATATATGAACATTTGTTGATGATGTTCAAGTATTCTTGGTTTACGTATACCAGCTGATATTTCCCGATATTGTTGCTTCTCTAATCCAAGTGTATTTGTCAAATTTTTATCAAATGTAACTTCGCAAATGTCATCATTCAAACTGAAGGTAAATAACAAATCTTTCACAATGTCCAAACTTTTAAATATGTGTGAACAATTGTACTTTAAAAATTTAAGTAACACATCAAGTTTATCAATATATAATTTGTCAGCAAAGGTGAATGATTCTGCAACTTCATTATTATATGACAGGGATATTTTGATTTCTTCTTTCATTACACTGTTTGCTTCAAATAGATCAAAGCGTAATAAATAAGATGTTTCCATAACTTCATTTTTCAACTTATTGCGACCCATTCGTTTGGCATCTTCATTAGTTTTGAATGTTATTGTAATTGGTTTCAAATCACAACTGATATTTAGTCTATCCTTGTAAAACATATAGCAATGCTGATCTAATATTTGATTTGGAATATGATATGTTTTATCATAATTACTGATAACAAAGATACCACTACATGTTTTCATAGCATTCCTTTTGAAATCAATCTTACATTGACTATAAAATGAGAATGTGTTGTACACGAATGTAAAATCTAGCAGTTCAACTTCCCGGTCACCATTTAAAGAAATCGGATTCTGGAGATTAACCATGAATTTGCTGGCTTGATTATCTGGATGAATTAATGGGCAACTATTGCTTTTTAAAATAGTATAAAAATTCACTTTACTAGGTTCTTTTCGGATATCCATGATGGGCTTTGATAACCATGCCATTTGACGTAGTATTGTTTATCCTTGCCAACCTTTTTAGTTTTCAATATTTTTTGAATTCGAAATACTTTTGGAGGAAGAATAACTTGTAATTCTTGCTCATAAAAATTTCCTTGTACGATATTGTTATCATAGTCTTTGATGACATACACAGGACTCCGGTTAGTATTTATTTTTGAAATTACAAAGACTTCATCACTCCAATTTGTATCGAAACCTTTAATAAATGGTGATGCACTAAATTTACTAATTCTAACATGGTCATCTACTTTATATTTAGGTTTTGAAATTTTTACAGGTTTTGTAGAATAGAATATTTAGAAGTGTATTAATCGGCCTTAATCCATTCAGTCCTAGATATGATGAATGATTATAACTAGTTATTATTTTTGGTAAAACCAATACCCATTTTTTTATTACCTTGATGCACAAATAATTTCTTTAATCTATCTCTAAATGTTCGGTTAAATCTTTCAACATGAGCAGGTTTGTATTGAGAATGTACCGAGTAATGTTTTATTTTCAATTTATTGAGGATTTGCTTGACTTTACTGTTGTAGAATTCTTTACCTATAATAATAATAATAATAATAATAATAATAATAATAATTAATAATAATAATAATAATAATAATAATAATAATAATAATAAAAATAATAATAATAATAATAATAATAATAATAATAATAATAATAATAATAATAATAAAAATAATAATAATAATAGTAATAATAATTTTAATAATATTACCTAAATCCGTTTCCAAGTTATTAGGATGTCTTTTTTAAATAAACAATTAACAGCTTTGAACATATCATCTGCAGATTTTGCCTTGACTGGTATTGCTCGGGCAAATCGACTGAATACATCAATACATGTTAAAATATAGTTATATCCATTGTTAATTTTCGAATAGGGTATCAGCTCCATCAAATTCATTTGCCATAAATCGTGTATTCCATATGTTTTATATACTCTTGTTGAGAATCGTTTCTGCATTGGTTTGTTCAAACTGTACGCAAGTTGGTCTGATAACCACTTCTGGGTTTCCTTTTTCGAATTCGGAACTCTTTTCTTTAATTTTGCGACTCCACCGAAACCGGCTTTGTCTTCGGGGTTCGTCCAAATCTTCTCCATTACAACAAGAAGATTTAATATTAAATTTAATGTCGGGTAATGAAGGATTAGCACAGATTGTTTATGATCGACTTCCTATTATTCCACCTAATAATGATATTGCTAAAGGTATCAATGCACCGATAAATCCCCTTTGTTGTTTATATATAACTTTTCTCATTTGTTGACGATTTTTATTATTTACTATTGTTTCTTATGTTTACTCAATAATTGCTTTTTGGATTTACTGATTTTAATCTTGCCTTTGACTACTTTAAGTATAATATCGAGTAAATCATCGACAACATAATTTGGAAATGATTGCAAAATAATGTTTCTTTTCATACTTGGTGCCTTTAACAATGTATTAAAAATCGGGAAACTCCGATGATTTTTTATTTTTTACTTTCTTAGTGGTTTTACTTTTAGGTTTAGGTTTAGGATTTTTCGAAATAAGATTCATTGCAGGAAAGTTTCTGTAATAAGTTCTTTAGATGGAGTATAACTAGTTGTTGGTGGAACCTTTGGTTGTTTTTGAGTTGAAAATATCTGTTTTTACTCGTAAATCATCAGGACATTGTTGTGTGAAATCAAGAAATATATGTCCATGTGGTATTTTCGTAGCATCTTGAAATGTATTGATAAGAAAATTACGATTATTAGGGTATGCTTGTCGTCGAAGAAAATCAATGACAGTTGCATCTCTAGGGTTCTTGAAAATAACTAAATATTGTACATTTAAATTACGTGTTCGATGTGCACCACCTTGATGAAATAGATTTTGTGTTATGAAAATAACTGTTACTCTAACATGTCTGCTGATCTTTGTTAATAAATTATTAAAATCTTTTTCTTTATTTGCTTCTTGATACAAATCATTGATAATGATGACATCATCTTTCTTCAAACGACTTGACCAGTTTTTATCAAAACCCTTTACTATTTTCATGTTTTTCAACTGACAGAAACTTGATTGCGTCAATCCATGTTCTTCGTCGGCGCACCTATGCCAATAAATATAGTTGAATTTTGTTTTGAATAAATTTGATTTTAGTATTTTAGTATTTTACTTGGTATTTAGTATTTTACTTGGACCAACGATTTGGTATACTGCATCATTTTGTAATTCCATTTTTTAAATTTAAACTATATAATTATTGTTTATATTGATAGTTTAAATGAACTCGTTTTAAAATAACTATATATTGTCTTTGTTCTACAAAATGTTGAGTTGCCGGTTATTATTATCACTTTAATAAAAAAACTTTCTAAAAGAAATATTTGTGAAGATGTTTTAAGTGAATAATTAGTGGAAAATCGGGGAATATAAGCGATTAAATAATGGAATATCAAAATTTGGGGGCTATAAGCGAGGAAGATATATATTTTAAATTATTTTATTACATAACAAGCCGTGACTAATTTATTACATAACAAGCTGTGAATGGTATTTTACCAACATTTTACCAAATTTTTATTTTATCAAGCCTTGTTTCTCCTGTGCCGACAAGAATTCGATAAGTAAAACTCTTCGAGCTCAAATCGAATTACTGAAGAAGACCAGAGATCGTTTTGAGGGACATGGTTCTCCCCTTGTCAGATGAAAGACTTGAGAACAAAACGTTTCAGGGTAGAACACTGCCGAGATAGCCTCATTGAACAGAGCCGGACCTTGAGATTGCTCGCCAAAGAACAGTCAGAAGCACTACATAAAGTATCTGTGCAAGCAACTCTCACCAAAAAGATTCCAACCGTGCCTATCACGGAGGAGGACAATGTTTTCCCCCACATCACTAGTCTACAGGAGTCAGTCGGCCAATGAAAAAATCTTGTACCAGCTGCGTGGATTCACTTCTGTTATCGTCCGCCTCCGAGATCTGTGTCACCATGGTTAGTCAGGCTGTCTCGAAAACTAATCTCATTCGTCCTAAGATAGGGACTAACCTGCTTTGCCGCATTCCCCCATCATGACACAGGACCAACATGCTGTAGGGTATGGGTGTCATGGTGTGAGAACGATCATGAGGGTTCCGATTTGTGGTCAACAAATAAAGTTATGTAGAGTGACTGACCATCATCTCCTAGTAGCCAAATGAATTGATGTTGACCTAGTCGACAACTCAACAATATATATATGATGAGTCATATGCCTTTTTCTGTAAAATGATTATTAAATAACAAAATTTGACCTTTAACTGTCATCAAAAAGGCATTGACCTTAAAATTTGACATTTCGTTGATCTCAAAATCTTTTAATGAAAATTAATTAAAAATATTATTCACAATAAGAGAAAATCACAAAAGAATTTATTTAGTGCTACAAAAAAATAAAAAAATAACAAATGGTTTTTAAAATACAAATAAAAACTAAACCGAATAAAAAATTTAAAAAACAAATGTAATAAACGTGTTCAATCGTCCTTTGAAGCTTGGTCCTTATTATCATCATCTGTATCATTAGATGCGGTGATTTTTTTGACTTGTAATTTCTCAATATCTGCCTCATGTGCTAGTGGAGGACCACTCTGTTCAAATTGATTCATAATACTCGTTACACAATTGTCGAAACTTTGATCTGAAAATATGTAATCTGACGAATAGGATCTAAAATCCTGCGGCAACAATCCAACAAATAAATTTGATATTAGTTGGCCCAAAACATTATTTAAGACTTAATTTTAAGTTATCAGGATCTCTTAGAGTCATAAAAAAGGAACCATCAGTTTCGTTTGTAGTATTTCCAACAGGAACATGACGAATAATGTGAGAAACATTCAAGGCATCATCATTATTTTCCATTGAGTTATCAGATTCAAGTCCTTCAATAAATCCATCCTTGCACGTCGCACATTTACCATCCTGAGATATGTGAACGTCCCTGTTGCGTTGAAAAGCATAGTCATTCGATTTATTAATTGAATTCATTGAAGAAAATCCCAAAATTCGATGTAAACCATATATTTTCAAAAAAAACAGGACTTCCAAAATCCGACAATCAAAGCGAAATTCAAATCGATCAAAACTCACTAACTCCAACAATTCGATAGGGCAAAGAACCCAAAAAATAGATACAATCAAAACTCTGAAATCGATCCAAAAAAATAATCTTGACAATATTCACAATTGTTCGCGTCTGTGTGCGCACACAATTCAAATCAACAAAGTAAAAAGCGCACACAGACACGAGATAAACTAATAATTTGACAATTGTCTGCGTCTCTGTGCGCACACAAGTCAAACCCAAAAAACAGGTAAAAAGCGCACACAGACGCGCGACCCGATAATCAACCAAAACGAATTTTTAATTAAAAATTAATTTTGATTAAAATTTATATTATTTAACATTATTTAGCACAAAAATGATTTTATTCATTTCTTCATTTATTACAAACTAATTTCAAACAGATAAATCTTTTCCTATTTTTAAATATTTATTTTACAAATTTCTTTTTTAAATATTAAAAGGGTCATTTTTATATTTAATAAATAAATAAATGTAATTGAACTTTTAATTATAAATTAGCCTTCATATTTTTCAATACTTATTAACAATTTTATTAAAAATTAAAATATACACTTTAAACATTAATTTCTTCGAATCCTAAAACTAAGATTACATCATATATGACATTTCAATATAGAATGAAGTTAGCTGCGCTTCATTAAATTGGTTTGCACGGGTAATTTTGAATATTTACATAGAAATATAGCTTTAAATGGTTCTATCTTTTAAGATAGGCAGGGTATTTAGGGGTTAGTGAGAAATATTCACGATTTATTTTAATTAACAAAAGTAGATTAATTTAATATCTAAAATTATTTTTTTATATAGAAAAAGCCAATATGATAAAAACAAATATACATATTTACATTTACTTTTAAAAATTTTAAATACTTTTTTTTAATATACCTTTAATAATAATTTTATTTATATATTTTAATTTTTAAATTTAATTTTTAAATTTTTAAATTAAAAAAATTTTTAAATGTAAAAATATAAAGAAATTTAAATATTAATAAATTATTAATTGTCAATAGAATTCTAATAAATAATTAAATATAATTTTAGAAAATTCAAAAATTATAATTTAATAAATATAAAAATTTAATTATTTTCAACAAAAAATGATTATCCAATCATATAAAAATAAAATTATTATTAAAATGAATTTTATTCAATGACTCCTCAATAAACATAAACAAATCATCGAAATAAACATATAATCCTTTACAATGAATACTTCAAACGCTATTGACAAATTTTACAATGATAGAATAGAAGAATTAAAAATGATAAAGTTAGAAAAAGAACGAAATATAAGGAGGTTAGAAGCAAACAGAAATGAGATGAATGAAAAAGTCAAATCCCTTCAGACAGAAATTGAACGATTGATGAAACCTCCTTCAAATGTAGCAGAAATTATAAAACCGATCAATAAAACAAAAGTGCTTGTAAAATTGAATCACAACACTCAACTGGTTGTTGGAATTGAAAGTGAAATTAACATGGAGCAATTGAAACCTAACACGAGAGTAGCTCTACAAGACAGTAGTAACAAAGTCCACAAAATCCTTCCAACCGACATTGATCCATTTGTCGCAATGATGATGATGGAAAAGGTTCCTGATTCTACTTATGAAATGGTTGGCGGCCTCGATAAACAGATACAAGAAATCAAAGAAGTTATTGAATTATCCATTAAACATCCTGAACTATTTGAATCTCTTGGCATTTCACATCCTAAAGGTGTTTTATTATATGGTCCTCCTGGAACCGGTAAAACATTAGTAGCTCGGGCTGTTGCACATCACACAGATTGTTCATTTATTCGTGTTAGTGGGTCTGAATTAGTTCAGAAATATATTGGTGAAGGAGCAAGAATGGTTAGAGATATATTCAAAATGGCCAAGGAACACTCACCAGCCATTATCTTTATGGATGAAATTGACTCTATCGGATCATCAAGAAATGGAGGAGGTAAAGGAGGTGATAGTGAAGTGCAAAGGACAATGTTAGAATTACTCAATCAATTAGATGGTTTTGATGCTACAAACAACATTAAGATAATCATGGCAACAAATAGGATAGATATTCTTGATAGTGCCCTTTTGCGACCTGGAAGAATCGACAGAAAAATTGAATTCCCTGAGCCAAATGAAGAATCACGTTTGGAAATTTTGAAAATTCATTCTAGAAAAATGAATATGAAAAGAGGAATTGATTTGAGATTAATTGCAGAGAAAATGTCTGGTGCAAGTGGAGCAGAAATGAAAGGAGTCTGTACTGAAGCAGGCATGTTTGCAATAAGAGAGAGGAGAATCCATGTGACACAAGAAGACTTTTTAGCAGCAGTTTCTAAAATAATGAGAGAAAACAGCGAGAAACGAGTTTCTGTTTTGAAATTATGGAAATAAATATATTCATAAAATGTTTATTAAATATAATTTCCAATTTTTAATTACTTTATTTTTATTGTTTTGTTTTCATTGTTTTATTTTCATTGTTTTATTCTTATTGTTTTATTTTTATTGTTTTATTTTATTGTTTTTTAAAAAATTTATTTTATACTTTCTATCAGTTTTGAAACTGGAAAATATTCGATTGTAAATATTTTTGCATATAATCAAATTTTATTATCCTTTTTTCATAATTATTTGATGGCTTGCAATATCAAAAAACTGTTCTTTTAGAATAATAAAATGAATTGCATAAAACAATATAATTTCTGCATTCTTTTTTTATGTTCAAATATGCTTTCTGTATTCATACCTTGATGCATTAATAACATTAACAGTAACATTTTGTTTTGGTTTTTGTTCCATTGAAAGAAACCCTGTCAAGTATGATTTACTTCATTTTCAAACCTTCTTTCTTTCTATCATTGATTTATTCGTGATGAATTATCGTGCCTACACCATTTTTGACTAATGTTGGGTTAGCACTAATATTAAGTCAAAGTATTGAATTATGACTAAAATGCGTTGGTAAACAACAAGCATACATACACCAAGTATATTCAAACTCAAATATCTCCAAACATCAACTAAACACTTAAGCTAAACACTTAAGCTACTTAATTGGCTAAATTAATACCATGTGTTTACGAACCAGAATTATTTCCAGCTTTGAGATATATAAAACCCTATGTATGTAAATATATTCGCTAGGGGTAAGATAGTAATACTTGGAATAAAAAAATATTGATTACAAATGTATAGTTGATAATATCATATCTGAAATTAAATCAATAATTGAAGGAAAAGAATTTTTAGATTTTTTATTATCACTTAATTAATTATTTTAAAAATCATGTGATTGCAAATTCGATGCAACTGAAATGCATGATTCTGATTGATCGAAATCTAATTGGCTGATGATTATTTATAACAAAATGTTTTGGGTTTAGTTATCATTTTTAAACCATGTACAATATTCAAAGTTCAGCTATAGCAGCCATGAAAGAACATGAACATTATGGTGAATTTAAATTTTTTAATATTAATTGTATTTATCATATTATTATTTACAGATGAATATCAATCAATAATACTGGAAAGATTGTATTTTTATTACCCGCAAATGTATGATATTCTCAGAGATCGACATGTTGCAATAATCCCAGATTTAATTTACAATGAAACCAGAATCTGGATTTTCGATATTATTGATATTATCAATTTCTCTGGAATGTGAAGATTGGAAGAACAATGAAGGAAGTGGAAGCAGAATACTCTTGCATTTTGGAATGTAGGTGTTGCAATTTCCGCTACCAGAGATATGTCGAATGGTATTTAGTAAATTATCATTTCGTAATTATTATTTTTGTCAAATTTTATCCAAATAAATTTTTATGTTTAGCTATTTTTTGTTTTATATTTTTTAGTAAATAGTAATAGAAATATATATTACATTAATAATAATAATAATAATAATAATAATAATAATAATAATAATAATAATAATAATAATAATAATAATAAAAGCAATAATAATAATATGACACATATAACATATGACAATGCAACATCAATGCATTTTGAATGCAATTAAAACAAGGACATACAGCAATTTTATTGGTTTATAAACAATAGTCATAGGTATAAAAACCCTGTAATATAATTCATGATGACTAAGAAAATATCAAGCACTGAAAAACCTAAGGTTGTTATTGCAGAATTTGTACAACCTGTTCAAATGTTCCACAACTATAAAATGCATTTTTTAAAAGAAGAAATCAGTATGAAATTGGTGTCACCGATCAAGCTAATTCCGACTAAATTTCGATTCTTATCCGGCACACTTTCAATGATAGATGTTAAATCTATTGATGATGTTTACAAACGGTTGAATACGAATCTATCATGTAATCAACATGCATGGTTCAACAACCGATTTGCAAGATTTTATGATTCGTTTGATGAAGTCGGCTTCAAAGAAAACGGAAATTGGTATATAACCATTGCAATCCAAGGATATAAAGTTGATAATAATGAGGTGTATTCTCCTATTTGTAAAATTATGTCTGCTAGACTTTCACACCTATTTTAATAAATATTGATATGTTTAATGTATTTAATAAATGTATTTACTCGTATTTGTTTTTTCACTTATTTAACAATGAAAATGCACCATCAGTGCAAAACAAAGACATTCTATAAACAAATATACATTATAGTTTTAAAGAGTTAATAATAATGACTACAGAAAAAGGTTAATATGATTAGTTAATTATCGAATTATTTAATATTTAGAATTTGTAATAAACTTTTTATTGGGAAAATTATCAGAAATAGCTGATGTAAAAATAGAGGACATATTATCTGTTACAAATGCGTTAAATATAGGCTGGGTAGTTGAGAGTCAAGATTGTCAAGAGTCAAGGTTGTAACTTTAAAGGGTCATGTTATGTCGATTCCAATAATCTGGAAAGATCTTTCACCCACAATGTTTTGTAAAGGTGCTTTATTTCGTCCGTTTAAGTTCTTATTATGCAAACATTCCTTACAGGTTACAATTACTTCCCGTATCTTTTTATCCATGGCTGGTCAATAAAATTCATTTTTAATGGCTCCAATTGTCTTTTCAATACCTTTATGTCCTAAACAGGAATGAAACTGCCTAATGGTGGAATCCCTTTTCGTTCTTGGTACCACCAATAAATATTTATCATCCCGATATATATATAGTAAACAACCTCGCAATCTCCAATGTGTTTTAAGAGCCCATTATTCTTTTAGTTCTTTACTCCAATTCTTTACTCCCATAGAAGAAATCCCAAAAATTCGATTTAAATCATATATTTTTCAAAAACACAGATATTCAAAATTTCGAAAACAACTCAAAATTCCACTTGATCAGAACAAACTCTGAAATCTATCTAAAAAAAACTAATCTCGACAATATTCACAATTGTCCGCGTCTGTGTGCGCACACAAATCTATCCAAAAAAGTAAAAAGCGCACACAGACGCGAAATAAACTAATAATTCGACACAAAAAATGACACTGCTCGCGTCTGTGTGCGCATACAAACCCATCTCATAATACAACGCGCACACATTAATTAATTAACCCTTTCTGAACATATTATAATGAATCCGTTCTCGGCATGATCTTTCCCATCATCTCCTTTACGTCTGACCCGTTTTTCAAATTTTAATTCTATGATTTCTTGATTTTGAATTTTTAATATAAATTTTTTAATTATTTGGAAATTTTAAATTTAAGAAATAAAAATAATTTTCATGCTATGGTAAAATTACAAGGAATTAATTATTTTTATTATCTGATTTTCATGGTAATACTGTATAATTTATATTTTTAAAATCATTCATTATTCAAAAAATATTTTCATTTTTATATGATGAATAAATAAGAATTTCTATACTTAGAATAATAAATAATAAATTTAATAATAATTTAATATTATATATATAATTAATTATCTTCTATTTTTCTAGCAACAACAACTACGCCTTCATGTAAAATAAATTCATAATTTGATTAATTTTTTATGAATTTTTAGTTCCAGAATGGGGAATCGGTTTGATTGTTGTTGCCCCTTTTATTATCGTGTTAATATTGGCTGTCATACTGTCAAGGTGAGTATTACTTTGTAAATGAATGTAAACCACTTGAAACATTTTCATAAAAAGGATTAAATTTAAAATAATTATTCTTTTATTTTCTTTAAAATTAATTTTTAAAAATTAAGTTTTTTTGAATTTAGTGAAGTGGTATTATTGTAACAATGTCATAATATATAAATAATAGATGGATTTTCTGATTTCAAGAAAATTATATAAATCAAAACTCTGATTTTTACATGAGCTCACACACTTACTCTGCTTGACTCGCCTTCTTCATATACATTTAGATGTATAAATCATCAAGATGATTCATCGACTACCAAATTAGTCATCATGATGGTTCATTACTATGCGATGAGTCATCATTATGATTCATTATTAGCTTATGAGTCATCATTATGATCCATCATTAGGTGATGAGTCATCATTATGATTCATTATTAGGTGATGAGTCATCATTATGATTTATTACTATGTGATGAGTCATCTATATGATGCTTAAAATCACCTTTTTTTAAATATAATTTAGTTTAATTATGAATTACATAGTTAAACAAACATTTTTCTAATAAACTATTTGAAAAAATATGTTGAAAAATTCATTTGTGTCTTTATTTTTGAATGATTCTTTGATGATGTTTTTGTTTTTGGTCTCCGAAGTGATAAGTCACCAATGAGTTATGTGGCTATATTTTAGAGGGCTCATTTATATCCATTTATTATTATTTTATTTTCAATAATGTTGTCATAATACCATTTTTTCTCAACTTTGACAGTTATTTTTTGCAATTATTTTTTAATCGTCTGGATCATCGAATTTTATTTATCTCATATCCCCCAAACTAATCAAACTAATAAAACATTCAAAATTCATTTGTAATAAAATCTAACAATAAATTATTGCAGAAATATTGTGGTATATACTTTTGTTAAAAACTAGAATTTTAACATAATTTATTCTCTCAAGAAGGATATAAAGATTTCAAAAGAAAGATTGGTAAACAGCTGGGTAGATTGAATAATAGAATTGTTTCAAAATCGTGCAAAGTACGTAGTATGTTTGTTAGTAAATCTCAAACTCCGGTTGGATTGTGTTCGGATCTCGTTTATCAATTCACATGTAATGAGTGTAAAGCCACATACATTGGAGAGACTTCCTCTGTACTCAAGTTCAAGAACACTGTCGACCGAAGGGAGTGTCCAATATTAAGGATCTCAATAAAGTCTGTATGAGAAAATTAGGAATGTTTGATTTTAAAATTTTATCAAAAAATTTTGATAATTGTTTTGTGCGTGTGATATGTGAAGCATTATTGATAAGAACTTTTAATCCTAAAATCAATGTGCAGTGAATACTTGTGTGTTGAATATTTTTAATTAAATTTTTGTATGTTGATGTATATTGAATAATTATTATGTTAAATAAATAAAAAAATAATTAAATAATTTATTTTAAATAATTTTAAAAGTTTAAATATAATTGATTATTAAAAATTGTTTTTAAAAAGAATTATTAAAAATTTTTATTTATAATTTAAAATTTATATATTTTATAATTTGATTATATATTATCAATATAGTATATATTAGGATTCTCATCCGTTTTTAAATCACTAAATAATTCCATAAAATTTTATTTAATAAAAGATATCTCAAAAAACTTGTCTATTCTTATTTTTGTTATTTAAACAAATTTCAGATTTTCTTAAAATATTTCTTTGATAAATTTCTTCTTTTTAAAATATTTTAAATAAAAATATTTTTAAAATTTTTACCAAATTTCTTATTAATCTTTAAGAATCTTTTAACTTCCTCATATCCCCTCCTTAAGAAATTTTTTAAGTTTTTCCACGTTTCTTTCAATCTTTTTACCATTCTCGTTTCTTAAGATATTTCGTCTGTCATGCACTTTCTCGATTACTTTATATGGTCCCTCATATCTGTCCTGGCTTTTGTTGCGTGTTTCTAATTTTACTAACACATCATCTCCTACGTCAAATTTCCTCCTTGTCTGTTCTTCTTGTTCTTCCTTTACCTGTTTTTCTTTTGACCCGTACCATTTCTCCCTGCTAATCTTTTTTCCAAAAACTATCTCTGCCGGGCTTATTCCTGTCGTTTTTTGTTTGGTTGCATTTAATGTAAATTCTACTTCTGATAGTATCTCTGCCCAATCCGTCTTCCTTCTGTCTCGTAAAGTAGCATTTATCAGCTCTCGTATTGCCCTGAATTGCCTTTCTATCTGTCAATTTGTTTGGTGATGGTATGGACTCGAAAAACATAACTTAATATCAAGTTTCTTTGTGAATTCTCTCAACATTCCTGATTCAAACGCCTTCCCACAATCAACTTTTATCTCCTTTGGGCACCCGAATCTTAAAATCCATTTTTCTAAAATCGTTTTTTTTATTGTTTCTTCGTCTTGTCTTGTTATAGCTGTTATACTGATTATGTGTCCTAAGAATCTGATTTCTTTCTTTATTATTTGACACTTTTCTGGGTTAATCTTTAGTCCTGCTTCATCGATCGCTTTTAATACTTCACTGAGTATTGTATAATGTTTTTCTTTACTATTCGAATAAATCAGAATGTCATCCAAATAGAACATTGCTCAATTTATTTTGCCTATTACCTTTGACATCATTTCCTGGAACGTACCTGGTGCTGCAGCAATTCCGAACGGCATTCTATTGAAACAGTATTGCCCTTTCTTTGTTGAGAATGCTGTTTTCTCTTGCGATTCTTTGTCTAACTCTACTTGGTAATATGCATTACCAAGATCGATTGAGCTAAAATAAACGGACCCTCCTAACACATCTAACATCTCGTCTATGTTTGGCATTGGGAATGCCTGCCTCTCTGTTACTGCATTCAGCTGTCTGAAATCCAAGCATAGCCTAATATCTTTTTTCTCTTTTTTCCATACGCAGATTAACGTCGTGTTCCATGAAGAGTTTTATTTCCGTATAATCTCGTTTTCGTACAAATTTTGTATTGCTTCTTCAATTTTTGTTTCCAAATTCAATGGTTGACGATATGGTTTTATGTTTATCGGTTCACCTCTTGTAATTATCTTATGTTTTACCAAATACGTGCGACCCACATCCCATTTATCCGACATAAACACGTCTCCACTGTTCGTTATTATTTCCTTCAATTTACTATCCTCATCAATCTTTAGATGTTTCAACGCTCGCGTCAATCTTTCTCCATCCTTTATTTGTCTGCCGAATTTTGCTTCAATGTTACAAATATAGTTTTTGCCTTTTTCACTAGATTCGATATCTTTCTTTTTTGTCAGTCTATATCCAAATGCTTCTTGTAATTCTATTCCTCCAATCACCTCTGGTGTCACTTTCTCCGCCACAATGAATCTAACGTCCTTAGAAATATCTCCGATAGTTACTTTAACCTTTGTTCTTCCAATTGTCTCTATCGTACTTTCGTTTGCACATCGTAACTTATCGTCGCTTCTCATCAATTGTTGTCCTCGTAACTTGTTAAAACAGTTCACACTCATTACGTTTATTCGTGCTCCAGTGTCTAATAAACAGTCGAAAATTTCCCCATTCATCATTACTGTTACACTAGGTCTTCCCTGTAGCTTGTTATATACAATTTCTACCTCCTGCCCCGTTTCAATTGTTCCAATTCTTTCCACTTCCTCTTCAAACCTTTCTCTCCTTAGGAACCTGTATACTTTCTCACTTACCCTTCCTACATTCTCCCACTTTTCTACCCCTTGAGGATATCCCGTCCACTTTTCTGTTAGTATATGGCTCCAACCAACTCCTCTACTGGTAGAGCCCTTTCGTTTGGGTACGTCCTACTAAAATTATCTTCATTTGTCTCTACGCACGATTCCATTTCCTCTTCTTCTTCGATTCCATTAATCCGGCTGTATCTGTTTTCTGTCGGTCTTTGTTTCTCTATTGATTTCTTGTAACTCGACCTTGTATAACATTCTTCTGATCTATGACCATTTTTGTTGCATCTTTTACACCGTATTTCTTGACATAACCTTCTTATATGGCCTTCTTTTTCACAACCAAAACATCTTGGCACTTTTTTATCTGGACAATTCCTATTGATATGTCCGCTTCTGTGACATGTCCAGCACTCTATCTTCTTACTGGACATTCTATTTTCGTGTGGCCTATTTTGTGGCATAGCCATCACTCTGGTTCTTCTCGTCGCTTGACTTCTTCTCTTTCATCTTTCTGCTTGTACTGTCCTCTTCTCTGTGGATCCTGATAGACCACTCTTGCATAACTTTTCAAAGCGTTTATCTGATCTCTCTGTTTGTCCACTTTATCCATCAGAATTAATGTTTCCTTTATCTCCTCTGTGCTTTTTATCTTCCGCAATATTACTTCTTTCTCAACTTCTTTATTCTCAGCACATACTATCAACATCTTTGCTGTTATTTTCTCTTTGGTGAATTCTTTATTCTCAAACAACCTGTCAACAAGGTCCTCCACTTTTTTAAAATATGTTTCAATCTCTTCGCCTCTTCTTTTATAATTCAATAAACTTTCCATTACCTTTATTACGTCTCTTTCGTAATCAAATGCCATTCGTAACCTGGCTTGAAATCCTTCTGCTTTTTTAACCGTTTTCGCATATTTCTCCAATAGATCCTCGTCGATCATGCATGCGGTTAATCTTTCCTGTTCTTTTTTATTGATGCCTTTAGTATCGAAATAGATCTCGGATCTTCTGACGAATTTTTCCAAGTCATCACCTTGACAGAACACTTTCGGCAATAATCTTTCGGTAATCGCGTCGGTGTTTACCGCTGCCACCATATTAGGATTCTCATCCGTTTTTAAATCACTAAATAATTCCATAAAATTTTATTTAATAAAAGATATCTCAAAAACCTTGTCTGTTCTTATTTTTGTTATTTAAACAAATTTCAGATTTTCTTAAAATATTTCTTTGATAAATTTCTTCTTTTTAAAATATTTTTCAATAAAAATATTTTTAAAATTTTTACCAAATTTCTTATTAATCTTTAAAAATCTTTTAACTTCCTCATAGTATATATATTCTTCCGTCGTGAATGTAGATAACCTGATGATGATAGTGATGCTATCGAAATATATAGTGAAAAAGAATGTACATCTTTTTCACTATATATTTCGATAGCATCACTATCATCATCAGGTTATCTACATTCACGACGGAAGAATATATATACTATGAGGAAGTTAAAAGATTTTTAAAGATTAATAAGAAATTTGGTAAAAATTTTAAAAATATTTATTTATTTTGAGTATTTATAATAAAATTCTTCGATATATCAAACTATTTATTTAGATAATCCTTAGCGAATGATTTGATCTGGAAATTTACCTCCCGAAACGGTAAAAAAAACCTTTTTTTCTAAAAATTAATTGTTTGGCTCTCCTAGAACTAAAATTGATAACTAACCCAGAGACGGTTTCTAAATTATGGGAACGATTAAAAGACCTTAAATAAGCTCGTATTTCAAATAAACATGTTAAAATCTTGAGCTCCTCACGGATACAGCACGATTTCACTCTATCCTAAAGATTAAAATCAAAGAAAAACGGTTTAAATTATAATAAACCAATGAAAAACCAGAAAAATAGAAATAATTCACAAATTGTTTCTAATTGATATTATTTAATAATTTGTTTAAATAAATTCATAATATTGACAAATATTTTAATTATGTTGAATAGTAATATTCTCTCTTCAGAATCTCATTTTCATTCAAACACGTCAAATAATTCACAAAATGATTCTAGAACCTTTGGATGTTACCTACCAAATTTCTCTAAACCTAATGATAAATTGAATAATTTAGAAGAATCTGGTTATTTTACGGCCTCTGTCTCTGACAACGATGCTCCAGATATTGCAGACTTTGGAATTACTCATTTCAGGCACTTTGCCCTTTATACATCTAAACACAAGTAAAACCCTTCTTCTTTCGTATCACTCTTTATTCCAATATTTATTTTAAAATTTTAATGAAATTTTATGATGAAAGGTGTTTTAAATATATTCTATTTTCTAATTTATTATCAATGACTATAATTAAAATAAAATAAATTTTATTTTTTTATGTATACAAACACAAAACTGTATTAAAATCATATATTAAAATCATAAATCATATAAGAATTATTTTACTAGAACATTAATTTTGTCCACCATAATTTCGAATTGGTACAAAAAATCATCAGTTGTCGAAAAAATAGAAGTTATGCAGACTGACATAAGAGGTTAAATGAAGAAAATGATGAAGATGGTGGAAATAACAACGACGATTTCTAAGATATTAAAGAAGAATATAATGTATTCGGAGATAATAAAGATTTTCATTAATAAAATTAATTATTGATTTTGTGTTTCTTTTAGTGAGTTTATTTTCATCTGTGTATGTGTATTCTTAAAATATAATATCATAGAAATAATGGGTGCTAAGAATTCATTACCGGATAGTGATAGTTTGTCCACATGTTCTATTTAAAATATCATTTCTTGACACCAAACATGCATCTAAGTTTGAATTAAAACCCTTATCAATCATTAGCAAAACTGACCATTGTCGAATTATATTACCTAAATTTACTGAAAATAATATCATTGAACAAATTGGGATAACTATAAATTACGATATCAAGACAAAATTCGAACATTATTTTGAAGATGAATTATTCTTAACTACTTTATCAGAGTTGCGAGGGTATTTAATGACAATTAATCCATCTCCATTTAAAGAAATAAATCTTCAAAATCAAGAATTGGTAAAAATAACACTTGTAGATGATATTTCAAATATCACCTTTGATCAAAAATTAACAAAAGCTTTAGGATTAAAGAATCAAACTTATATTGAAAAAGACTTTGTTGGTGTGAAAATTCCAAAAATATTTAAAATTCATCAACAAATGTTTATTTATTCTAATATCATTGAACCAATAAATGTTGGTGATGTAAGAGTTCCTCTATTAAAATCGATATGGATTAAAAGATATGAACAGGGAGAGGTAGTACAGTTAGAAATAAAGAACCCAATGTACCTTCCAATTTCATCTTCATCTATAAACAACATTGAAATTAATATTCGCAACGATAGTGGAAATTTAGTTAAATTTTCAAAAGACACCAAAACACATTTAACACTACACTTTCGTAAAATAAATGAATAATCCTGATATTGTAAACTTTTATAGTAATAGTCAATCTGGTAAAGATTTAACATATTTGGTTGGTAAACAATATGGAACAGTTTGGTTAAAAACAATATGTCGATTTGCTTTACCAATTCTTAGACGCATAGGTAATTTTGGTATGAAAACGGCACATGATGTAATAAATAACAATTCCAAAATTTTACCTCCTTTAAAATCAAATGTTTTATCTGAAATTTAACATTCACTACCTGATGTGTATAAGTGAACCAATCTTCTATAATTATATCTTGCTAATATTAGCATAATAGAAAAATTGCTATGATGTACCATATTGGACCATAAAAGGTTTCATTTATGTTTCTAACGGACTTTGCAAGTGCAATGTGGAGAATTCCTATTTTGATTTGTTTGTTTGCACAAGGATTCAGTGAGTTTGAATTTTTTTTGTTTTAAATAGGGTGTTTGTAAAATGTCATTATAGAAGGATATAATATTAAATAATTGAAAAAAATAAAAAGCAGTCAACAATTTTTGCAAACTTCCACTTGTCGGAATATTTAATTATCAAAAGGAAAGAAAAGAGTAAAATTTAGAAAGTGAAAATTATAAAATTAAAAACCATTTTCTGAAAAATATTAATTTAATTTTCTTTGTGTTTGACATTTATTTATTCAGATAAACTTTAGTTCTGATATTATAAGAACTTCTTTCGATTTTCAATTCTTATTTATAAAAAAATTGATTTTGAATCAGTAAAGATATCGATGTTTTTATATATTCATACATTCATAAATATTAATTATAAGTATTTATATAATATAGAAAAGAGTCAAGAGCAATATATTATCCCATTGCAATTCGTTATCATTTATTATATCAGCGTTTTCCAAACTTTATTGTACTACGGCTCTTTTAAAAATATTTAATCATATGGCGCCTCTTCCATTTTATAAAATATTATAAATACAAAAATTTAGATTCTAACTGTTAGATTGTTTTTTATTTTATTAGCACTTATTTTTTGGCAATCCTGGCTAATATTCACGCCTCTTCTTAGACTAGTCCACGCCTACCAGTTTGGAAAACGCTGTATTATATAATTACAAAGTGTCTTAACAAAAAGCATTACTTAAATCATAATTAAACAACTAATTTAACAACAGTGATAAAATTCATTAGCTTAGTGATATTGTTACTAGACAATGTCTATCAATTCTATGGTAATATGTTAGAACTACGCAATAATGACCATTCTTATACAAAGGCATAACAATATCGTAATTAATTAGATTTTGTTTAAATTTAATTAGCCTAGGTAATATAATTTTAGTAAAATTAAAGATTTCTAACCATATTTGTTTTGAAATCCTTACTGGGTTAATTAGCAGTTTCTGAGTGCACCAGAGGCAAAGATAAATATTGAAAATAATTCTTGATTGAATCAAACGTTTTCTTGTTTTCTAATGACTGACTGAATAAATGTTTTTAAGTGATATTCAATGATTTTTAATTACTGACTAGTTTTGAGCTTATTTCACTCTCTTCGGTTCCATGTAAGAAATTCAATCTCACTACTGATCGAACGCATCAATTTTGTGACTAGACCACAAATTTTTATTTTTTAACAGACTGCATCAAATATTACCATTTTGGTACTGCTCTTCTGAAATGTTGTTATGTACTATATCAATTCCAAACCAACTCCCGAGCAGTTAATGGTGGTTTTACATAACACATGTGATTATTATTATTATTATTATTATTATTATTATTATTATTATTATTATTATTATTATTATTATTATTATTATTATTATTATTATTGTTATTATTTTATTATTATTAATGTTTGCAAAATAATTTTTCATAATACCTTTTAAATTTATGTTATAATTAATTTACTTATAATTTTATTTAAATGTTTTCATTATTTTGTGTGGTCTATTCTGACAAAAATTCTGAAATCAAATTCCTTCTAGAAAATATTGTGACCATTTTCCTATATAAAATATCAAATCTCATCAAACTAGAAAAATCCCTTAAAAAGCATGAGACAACTATTTTATGTATTAAATAACCTAACATTACAGTAAGTCTAAAAACCCTTATTATAGTGTCACAATTGATCAACGTAATAGAAATAGAAAACGAATTCTCAACCAAATCAAAGAATTCATGGTCGAAAACTCAAATTTAAGAATTGAGAACCTACTTTTATTAAATATGATTTATCCAGACGAAGATTTGTAAAATATATTTTTAATACTTTTTCTTTGTTATTATTCATTATGTCAAAAATGGTTACTTTTATTAATTACAAATAAAATAAAGGTTAAATAATTTTTATTAACAACTAAACATTTATATTTTATCCAGTTGCCGAATCATTTCGTATTTAGTAAAGGGAAGTGTTCTCCATGAGTCATCGTTTTTTGTCATATTTTGCACTACTCTCCTATGACTTATCGATGACTCAAAAAGGCCACGTGATTTATCGATGACTCATCAAGGCAATGACTCATTAAGGCAAATGCATCTATTTTTAGTAACATTTTTCACCCGATCATTGATCCTATCACTGATTCGATCACTTTTTGATCCGATGACTCATCAAGGTCATTCAAGGACATATGACTCATCATTTTTGTAGAACAAACACATTTAAACAAATATTTAAACAAAGTAATTTAAACAAAGACATTATTATTATTATTTTCAATGTCATATTATTATTTTTTCAAAGTAATATTATTATTGATTCGAGTGAACAGAAGAAAGAAAATGCATTGGAACTTTAATTTCAATCATCTACATAAAACTGTATTCCAATAACAGGATCGTTGAATAATTGTTTATAATCCAAATCTCCAACCGAAACTTTGTTTTCCAATTCCCAAATCTGGATAGACAATCCAGTTGCAGCACATAACCCATATATGTTTTGCAAGAAGATAAATTTGGATAAATCCCACAACACTAAAGTCCCGTCCCATGATTCAGACAATGCAAATTAACCATCATTTGAAACAACAACATCATTTTCAAAGTCACCCAAAATAATCATGGATTTTTCCCTTGATGCAGAAATAAGTCTGTTTGGGTAGATGTTGGTTGCAATCTTTGATTTTGAAGCAGCCTTAATCATACGACTATTGATTTTCATTGTTTCGGTTATCCATAAAATAAATGCCAAAGTACCCTGATAGGCATATAATGCATAGCAACCTTCTTTAGCATATGTTTCAATCATGTGTAATCTGAATTTTTAACAAGGAGTACCAAATTCTCCAGTTTCTAATTGAAAAATTCTATCCTTCTGTTTGTTCAGTCCAAAGATTGCATATTGAAATCTGTGTTGTAGTTTAATGTAATTAAGATATTCTTCAACTGAAGGATCACATTTAACACCTGAAGCCATTTTAACAAAGGAACTTTATTCTTTCTAGAAAAACTACCATTTCAAAATTCCTTTCCGAAAACCTTCTTTCAAACAACAAAAAACTAAAACTCGAAAAAGTCTACAATTGCAACAAAATCAATTAATTTACATTAAAACTGAAAATTATTACCTATTCCTCGCGTCTGTGTATGCACACCAATTTGACAAGCAGTTTAACAATAACGCGCACACAGATGCGATAATACTCTCATAAAACAACGCGCACCCCCCCAGAGGTCAAAATCATTCCCCCTCTGACTGGTTGAAACAATTATTATTACTATTATTATTATTATTATTTTTCAAAGTAATATTATTATTTTTATTATTATTATTATTTTATTATAATTGATATAATTATTATTATTACTATTATTATTATTTTTTCAAAGTAATATTATTATTATTATTTTCAAAGTAATTACATAAAACATAAATTTCATAAAAACATAACCATTTCTGATATTGGTTTCATAATTTTCTTTATAAAAACATATTCATTTTTTTTCATATTTCATAAAAAATTGGTTTCATAATTCATAAAAAAATTTCATTAATTGGTTTCATAACAAAATTGCATAAATTGGTTGCATAATTCCTAAAAAACATAATAAATAAAATTTATCGAAACACGAGCATTTTGAAAAATGAATGCCGATAGGATAATGAAATATACGCAAACATATATATATATAAATATATATATATATATATATATATATATATATATATATATATATATATATATATATATATATATATATATATATATATATATATATATATATATATATATATATATATATATATATATATATATATCAACGGTGGGCAAATGCGGCTCTTCGTTGAGTAAACTGCGGCTCATTGATAATTGAATTTGAAAATTTTACTGCTTTTTAAAATTATTTTGTAGTAGGCGGCGCTTGTTATAACAACGAGAGAGAAGCAATGAAAATAAATTTAGTGAAATTTAGTGAATTTTGATTAAATTTGGTAAGAAGATTTTTTATTATATTTTATGTTTGTTACTTAAATTTTGAAATAATTGTTTTTAATAGCGTTTAAGTCTTTTTTAATCAAATAAATGAAATAAAAAAAAATATGTAGTTCACTATGGTGGCTCTTTAAAAAATAAATTTTCGGAAAATGTCTCTCATTGAACTCATGCGTGCCCACCCTTGATATATATATATATATATATATATATATATATATATATATATATATATATATATATATATATATATATATATATATATATATATATATATATATATATATATATGCTATAATATAGGATTTATCTTTTATTAGTTTTAAAATTTGAACCTTGTACCTTCAACCTTGGACCATCATACTTACCTTTGAATTACCATGTATTTGATATGTATATATTTATATGTATAAGTATAAGGTTTTAAAGATTTTTGACCCCTTGAAGGTTTGAAAAATTTGATGATTAATCATTGTCTTTGTTCTAAAAAGGACGAGTCATCGTTTTTGTTCTACAAAAATGATAAGTCATATGTCCTTGAATGACCTTGATGAGTCCTCGGATCAGTGATCGTTCCAAAAATGTTACTAAAAATAGATCCAAGATGTTACTAAAAATATATCCAAGATGTTACTAAAAATATATGTCTTTGTCTTTGTTATTAAAACTAGGTGATGAGTCATCAATGAGTCATATCGTCTTGTTAGTAAAAATAGAATGACCTTGACCTAGTTACTAAAAATAGAATGAGTTATCGGGGGGTAGTGCAAAAAATGACAAAAAATGATGACTCATGGAGCACACTTCACTCTACTGTAGTTCATGAACTTATCGGCATTCTTGTCGGTATATTTTAATGAGAATTTCTTTTATATCCATATAGTTTTTGTTAATTAATTATTGTCTTTATAAACCATGAGTTGCAATTTATATAGAGTAACATGATGAATGTTTAATTTGAGGTGAAATAAAGATGTAAGTTTACTTATAGTTATTAATTTTATGAGTTAGTTAAGTATGTAGATGTTAGTCCTCTGCAGCAGTACCATTTCCCCACCAGTGCTGCAGAGAGCTAATGCTTTCTTCCATTGCAGTAAAAGGCTAATGGGTTTTTTTTAATTTTTTTCACAATCTCACTATAGTGAGAAGGAATTCTTGATCTTTGGGAATTTTTGTACAAGAAAAAATCTAGCTCACGCTGAAAGGTTCTAAATAATTTTAGGATCCACAATTTTTTTCTCGTTGTAAAGAAACAAAATATGTTAAATTCAGTAAAATATTTTGAACACAAAATTCAGGTCTTGTTAAAAAAGTATTTTTTTGGTCTACAGAAATTTTTTGGTTGTTGGTACTTTGTTATTTGTAACCAGCTTTTAGAACTTGGTTGTTGTGTCAATACAAGAAGGTGATTTCAAGTATCAGATTCAAAGCTAGTAAATTCAATATCTTAGTATTAAAGTTGATTATTTGTTGGGTTTTATTATAATAAAAAGTCGGTCGACCGTTAGTAATTCTGACTCCACGTTTCCCAAAATTGATAAACACAAACAATTTCAATTACACTGCAAGATCTAGCTTCGCTCTGAAAAGTCTCGACCATGTGTGATTTACAATAGGTTTCACCTTTTCCACTCTTTGATCCGAATGCCTTTGATATTCTCGCTTGTTCTAACGCTTTAGTTCCTTTTATAATTCCCTTTTTCAGGTTTTGTTTCTTTACCTCAAATTCCTGCTCTCGGTTTCTTCGTCCCTATCTGAGGCTACTGCCAATTATCTGAATTTGGAGTTTTCTTATGTACTGCAATAATCGTTGTAATTGTTGAGGATACCTAAATGAAAAATAACATAATAAATAAATAAATTACCTCGGGCAAGATCGTCATGACAAACGGACGATCTATGAGAACTCAGAAAAGAAAACGGAAGAAAAAAGAAATTAAAAATGAGAAAGATAAATCAAATAAAAGGAAACAAACAAGAAATTAAACAAAGGTCAAGGGTTAATTAAGAAGTACAAATGAAGGTGGAATTCCAAATTCCAGAAAAACAAAATAAGGGAAAAAGCAGTATCATGACAGCTTGTCAAAGATAGCGAAATTGTCGGGAGAAGGCGGCTTAACAAAAAAGGAAAATGGAAAAATATCTTGATATCGGTCAGAGATAAGGCTGACGTAGAGGAAAAGGAAAATGGTAAACAGAATCTGTCGCCAGTGCCACAAATAAAATAACTATATAAAGGAAAACTGGTGGACACAAAATCAGAAAAAAATTTGGAAAAGTGGGAACAAAAATTGAGACAATTGTGAGACAATTTGGGAGAGACAATTTGTTAGATGATTTGAGAAACAATTTGAGAGATAAAATTATTGGAGAAAAATTAGACAACGTCGGACGAAACGTTGTTGAAGAAACGATTGTGAAAAAGAATTGTAAAGAAAATAACTGTGAAGAATAATTGTTGAAGATTTGAATAAAAGAATTAGTTGAAAAATTAAACGAAAAGAAGTTATTTGATTATTCGAATAAACTTGTGAAGAAAGTCAAAGAAAACAACCAGCTCAAAGTCCCAGTTGATAAACCAATCAGTGATTTGTGATTTTTTAATCCGGTGTTATACACAAGTGCTATTCCTCACCTAGTGTTGTAATAAGCATTGTATAGTCACCAAGTAGAGTGTTGAATTTATTGCCAGTGTAGAGTGAAAATTATTTGTGATTATCAATAAAGATTTCTGTTGTCAAGAGTTATTTATGAATCGGTTAAAGACACGCTTGGAGTCAGAGTAACATTTAAATTTATCACCAACTCAATAACCCAACATAATTAATCAATTAATTCTTTGTGTTTTTCCATAATTGCCTGTTTTACGACCCTTTCTAAATATTTTCTAACAATTTCTTGCTCATTGTCTTTTTCACCTTTCCCTAATCTACAACTCTTCCGTTTCCTAGCTTCAATTTCGATAACATTTCACTTTATTCCAATTCCTCAGATTGGCGCTTTTTTTCCATTTCAGTCTGATTGTACCCTTTTACAGTTCTGTTTTCGTCATATCTTTCTTTGCCATTAATTCTCTGCATGACAGCTTGATTTATTTAATTTAAGTATTCACAAATTAATTAATTAGTTTATAAAGTCTTTACAGACTGGTTGATTTTAATTTAGATTTCCACATATACTTGAAAATATAATTATTTTAAGTTCGATTTATTTCTTACTCGTAATAGAAAGATTGGATCATGATCAAGATTCCTCCCACTTTTGGATCATGTTCTCCCCACTAAAAATATTAGTTTTAATAAAAAATTATAATAAGAATCAGTATTTTATTAAATTTAAAAGAGATTCAATATTTCTCATTTTAAGTCTATCCATCCACATAAATTATAACAAAAATCATCATGCATTAGTTTCGCAACACCTTTCATCTTTTTAATTCTAAGCTTTAGTTTAGAATTGACACTCTCAACATTTTGAGAGTGAACTCCTGTTTCTTGGTTGATGAAATTATACTTATGACAAACTCTCCAATGCTCATGATCTGGTTTTATTCTCAAGGTTCTATATGCTTTCCATTCATCTGTATAGATTTTATTACCAGGAACAACAATTTTCTGAATAATTGGCATAATGGTACTATCAGATCCATCAGTAAGTTTAATACCGAATCCGTTTTCAGCATCAACACCAACTTCTTTTATGTATAATGCCCAAACCTGTTCTCTTGGTGTTCCGCCACGATGTGCTTTTATAGTATTAGTCAACATTATCTCATCTATTTGCATTATTTTGAAAGTTCCGCTAGTCTAATTGGTTTTTATAAAAATATTTTTGAATTCTTTCTAAAACTTTCATTCTTATATTCAAATGAGAATTTCTTGAAATATCAACATTGCTTAATATTTTGCAAGATAATGTTCCTGTTGACCAGTAAACCAAATTTTTAATTATTTTTTTCATTGATAATGTTTTCAATAAAGCTTTTTTGTTTAATTAGTTATTGTTGTTTGAAAATGAAGACAGGTATAGTTTCTACATTGCCAGAGGAAGCGACCACGAGAATCTTTGCTCTTATTAAGTTTCATTGTCAAATTAAAATGTAAACAATTTAGTTCATTTAAAAGTATTGAATTATTGAACAACCAATGCAAGCATTAATTAGGCAGAGTTTGATGCAATAAATGTAGTACAAATATTTACTTGGGGTCTTAA
Source organism: Schmidtea polychroa (assembly GCA_959609185.1). Classification (NCBI taxonomy): domain Eukaryota; kingdom Metazoa; phylum Platyhelminthes; order Tricladida; family Dugesiidae; genus Schmidtea; species Schmidtea polychroa. The sequence continues at coordinate 31,768 of CAUHTR010007467.1, read as the reverse complement.
ACGCGAGCTTAAATCTACTTAATTTTTCATTTTCAATAAGAGTTTCGGATCAGAATTAAAGGTTTTCCCATAAAATTAACAGAATTAAAGATTGCCGTAATAAAATAATATTAATAATATTAATTTAAAATTATAAATTAAATAAAAATCTATATAAATCAATTCTAATATTTTACAATAAACATAGAAATAAAAATTATTTAAAAATTATAGAATTTATAAAACAGATACACAAACAACCTCCACAACTCCATCGGAAACCTCACCTCATGCCACAACATCTATTCCAATCATCACAACGTCTTTAGAAACAACTACAACTCCTACAACGACAGCACAATCAACAACCACCACTCCATTCACAACAACAACTCCATCACAGACTACCACACAACCGACAACTTCACAATCAACTTCCACAACTCCATTGTTAACGTCACCTCAAATTACAACATCTATTCCAATCATCACAACGTCTTTAGAGACAATTACAACTCCTACAACGACAGCACAATCAACAACCACCATTCTAATTACAACAACCACTCCATCACAAACAACGACACAACCGACAACTTCACAATCAACTTCCACAACTCCATTGCAAACCTCACCTCAAATCACTACAACTATTCCAATCATCACAACGTCTTTAGAGACAACTACAACTCCTACAACGACAGCACAATCAACAACCACCACTCCAATCACAACAACAACTCCATCACAAACTACCACACAACTGACAACTTCACAATCAACTTCCACAACTCCATTGTTAACGTCACCTCAAATCACAACATCTATTCCAATCATCACAACGTCTTTAGAGACAACTACAACTCCTACAACGACAGCACAATCAACAACCACCACTCCATTCACAACAACAACTCCATCACAGACTACCACACAACCGACAACTTCACAATCAACTTCCACAACTCCATTGTTAACGTCACCTCAAATCACAACATCTATTCCCATCATCACAACGTCTTTAGAGACAACTACAACTCCTACAACGACAGCACAATCAACAACCACCACTCCATTCACAACAACAACTCCATCACAGACTACCACACAACCGACAACTTCACAATCAACTTTCACAACTCCATTGCAAACCTCACCTCAAATCACTACAACTATTCCAATCATCATAACGTCTTTAGAGACAACTACAACTCCTACAACGACAGCACAATCAACAACCACCATTCTAATTACAACAACCACTCCATCACAAACAACGACACAACCGACAACTTCACAATCAACTTTCACAACTCCATTGTTAACGTCACCTCAAATTACAACATCTATTCCAATCATCACAACGTCTTTAGAGACAACTACAACTCCTACAACGACAGCACAATCAACAACCACCACTCCATTCACAACAACAACTCCATCACAGACTACCACACAACCGACAACTTCACAATCAACTTTCACAACTCCATTGCAAACCTCACCTCAAATCACTACAACTATTCCAATCATCACAACGTCTTTAGAGACAACTACAACTCCTACAACGACAGCACAATCAACAACCACCATTCTAATTACAACAACCACTCCATCACAAACAACGACAAAACCGACAACTTCACAATCAACTTCCACAACTCCATTGCAAACCTCACCTCAAATCACTACAACTATTCCAATCATCACAACTTCTTTAGAGACAACTACAACTCCTACAACGACAGCACAATCAACAACCACCACTCCAATCACAACAACAACTCCATCACAAACTACCACACAACCGACAACTTCACAATCAACTTTCACAACTCCATTGTTAACGTCACCTCAAATTACAACATCTATTCCAATCATCACAACGTCTTTAGAGACAACTACAACTCCTACAACGACAGCACAATCAACAACCACCATTCTAATTACAACAACCACTCCATCACAAACAATGACACAACCGACAACTTCACAATCAACTTCCACAACTCCATTGCAAACCTCACCTCAAATCACTACAACTATTCCAATCATCACAACGTCTTTTGATACAACTACAACTCCTACAACGACAGCACAATCAACAACCACCACTCCAATCACAACAACAACTCCATCACAAACTACCACACAACCGACAACTTCACAATCAACTTTCACAACTCCATTGTTAACGTCACCTCAAATTACAACATCTATTCCAATCATCACAACGTCTTTAGAGACAACTACAACTCCTACAACGACAGCACAATCAACAACCACCATTCTAATTACAACAACCACTCCATCACAAACTACCACACAACCGACAACTTCACAATCAACTTCCACAACTCCATTGCAAACCTCACCTCAAATCACTACAACTATTCCAATCATCACAACGTCTTTTGATACAACTACAACTCCTACAACGACAGCACAATCAACAACCACCACTCCAAACACAACAACCACTCCATCACAAACAACGACACAACCGACAACTTCACAATCAACTTCCACAACTCCATTGCAAACCTCACCTCAAATCACTACAACTATTCCAATCATCACAACGTCTTTTGATACAACTACAACTCCTACAACGACAGCACAATCAACAACCACCACTCCATTCACAACAACAACTCCATCACAGACTACCACACAACCGACAACTTCACAATCAACTTCCACAACTCCATTGTTAACGTCACCTCAAATTACAACATCTATTCCAATCATCACAACGTCTTTAGAGACAACTACAACTCCTACAACGACAGCACTATCAACAACCACCATTCTAATTACAACAACCACTCCATCACAAACAACGACACAACCGACAACTTCACAACCAACTTCCACAACTCCATTGCAAACCTCAACTCAAGTCACAACAACCAGTCCAATCATCACCACGTCTTTACAGACAACTACAACTCCTACAAATACGACTCAATCAAGTCTCACACAAACACTTTCTGCCACTCAACTCTCAACTATTATTGCAACAACTCCAAAAAACCAGAACATCTCATTTCCTCAATCATCTACCTCTGTCGGTATTCCATCATCTACTTCATCATCTCTTGTTCCTTCATCTGCTGGAATTTCAGGTTAGTTTTATAATAAATGAAATATATTCTACATGTTTACCTATACTTATTTCTAATGTTATTGTCCTTGTACCTTTGCCATCACCCTGATGGGAATCTTCAAGGTCTGACAAAGAAATATTAATAAAATCCGTTCAAATTGCCCTGAATGAACGTTGTGTCCTCAAAATTACATATCAAGAATTCTAATTCCAAACAGCGCATTTGATAATTTTAAAAATCCTTTCAAAACAATTAAAGATTTGTTTAAATGATATAAAATCAACTGAAAGTTATTCAAATATTCAGTACTAAAACAAAACTCAATAAACTAAATGTCACAGAATATAATTTATAACAGATTTCAGAAATATTTCACATTTATTGAATTTTTACTTTCCGTAGTTTTGATTGCTCGTTAATTTTTTTTTGACAGAAATATTTTGCAATGCATTTTTATGTGAAATTTTGTGTTTAATAATTTCCTTTCATGTCAATCCGAAAAAGCAATTAAACCGTAAATAAAAACAGATCAAATGTGACGAAAAAGAGAAATGGTTTGACAAGGAAATGCAATAATATTCTAAACGGCATTCAATGAGCACAAAAACTGCAAATCAAATGCAGAATATTTATTTGTGATCAAATAAAATAATATTTTATATTAATTAGTTTCCTACTTACAAATTATTTTTTATTAACTTTTGTTTCGAAATTGTATTATTATTATATTATTTAGTAATTTCCGGTAAAATTTATGCTTACTAGTAGGGTAACATTTGGACCCTGAAACAAAGACATATGACGTCATAGATGACGTAGCAAGGACATATAACGTCATAAATCACGGGGAGGGGGTATTTTTAGGGCAAACTTTAAGGTCATAGTAAGGTCAATAAGAGGTCAAATATTGAAAAATTTTAATTTTAATTCCCAAATTAATGTACCATCGATATAAATCATATAACTACTATTATGCACACGGTGATACTCTGAGTTTATCCGACAAGATATTCTGTCCCCCTAAGGGTACTGCTCTCAAAGGTACTCCTCACACACAACAGCACACAAGGGTATCAATAGAAATATTGTAGCAAAAACTCAACCAATCAGAATCATATGGCACACAATTCTGTAGTATAAATAAAACATATTTTAATTTACTGTAAAAATGTCAAAACCTAATTTCATTGACAACTTTCTAAAAGAGATCGTCAACAAAAACATTGCGGAAAGCCTTAGTTTCCTAATCAATCGGACTGAACAACTTATTAAAGGCAACCCTATGGACTACCAGAACAGGATGGATATGGAATGCCTTGAAACAAAGAAATTTTATTTTAATAGAATCTTTAATCGCCTATTCGACGAAGAAATGAAGTGGACCCGAATAATTGTAGGATTCACTTATATGAAAATTATCATCGAAAAACGTTTATAGGACTCAGAACATTACTACCAGTGGTCTCAAGAAGTAATTTATTTTATAATCTATATTTTAATAATATTCATTTTTTAAATAATCAAATCCAAATTAACTCCGTGGATAGAAGCCAATCGACGAAATCGACGAGCACAAAATAAAGTTTAAAAACAATATTAAACTTGCAACAGGTGTTGCTATCTTGTATATTATTTGTCGATTTTTAAATAAAAATTAATGTAGTTATCATTCAAATTGATTTATTATTATTATTATGACCCAGTGAATAAAAAGATAAGTAAAAATTTGAACACAAAGGTACTGCTAAAAAATATGCAAGACAATAAAATTATTTAACAAAGAAATTCTAAATATTATTATTATTATTAACATTATTATTATTATTATTATTATTATTATTATTATTATTATTATTATTATTATTATTACCCAGTGAATAAAGATATAAGTAAAAAATTGAACACAAATGTACTGCTAAAACTTTAACATATTATTACACAATGTATAAAAAAATATTATTAGTGTTCACACATGGTTTTGGTCATGCAACAAGTTAGTGTTCCCATCGATATGTCATCTTAAAGTCTAGTGTAAGATCTATCTAATGATATATTATTATTATAATTGGTAAAGATATTATTATTATTATTATTATTATTATTATTATTATTATTATTATTATTATTATTATTGGTAAAGATATTAACGCCCACGCGAAAGATGTTATTATTATTATTATATATACTCCTAGTCTATCTGACAAGATATTCTGTCCCCCAATGGGTACTGCTTTTAAGGGCATTGGTCATGAGGTACTGCTCACAAAGGTACTACTAAAAATATTCAAGACAAAACTCTAACTTATTATTACATACACACACACAATGTATAAAAATACAAGTAAAAAATTGTTCACAAATATAATGTTAAAAATATTCAAGACAATAAAATCAATACATTTATTTAATAATTTAACTACATCATCGAAAATAATCATGTCCAAAATAATTATCATCTGCTGGATCATGGAATCATATAGATCATCTGCTGAGATAGCTTCCGTTGAATCTTTAAATATATCGGTGTCACCGCCCCTATAATACCCATATGCCAAACTTTGATTTTTATCCACCCAATTCATCTCTACGTGTCAAGGCTCTTTTATTATTTTTAATACTAAAATGTTGGTGATTTTTTGATGTTATTCTAAACTGAGGGACTGTGTATATTTTATCGTTTAAATAACAATCTAGATACGACTGATGTGTTAGTCCAGTATCTTTCATACTTATCATCTTAGCCTTCATACTTTCCTCATCACCCATCAAACTGTAACATTTAGGTTTCAAGAACACCCAATCCTTATATAATAATCCTTTATTCTCGTCTTTGAATTTACCAATGACAGAATCAAGGTTCTTACTATATAAAGGATGATTTGGCTCATAATTCGAAGTGTCTAATAATTGATCTCTAATCATCGCAGGTAAAAGAATGTCAAGACTACAATTTTTAATTTCCAAGAAGAAGGAATCTCTGTCCCCAGCAACGATATGAATTTCGCAGTTGAATTCGTCGTGATATTTTTGCAACTCTTCATACTGCAGTTGGTACATCCTAAGTTTGGATAAATCTAGTACAGTTTGACCAATGTAACTAGGTCTATCCAAACACACTGTGTCCTTCCTCAATAAAACCGAAATCAAGTCATCATCGACTTTCGTGGATTTACGAAAAGTCGGTTTCAAACAGAATGTTAATAATGTCTGTGAAGAATTACACAGACGTAAATTAATACGTTTTTTAAGATTTTCAACAGTCTTGCCGTAAAGGCTGTTGTTTAAAAATTTATAAAAATTTTTATCGAGTTTATTTGTCGACGCTGCTCGTAACGCCGTATTTGTGTTAATATATTTTTTGAAAATTTTATCTTGTTTAAATTTAATTGCTCTATGTGTTTTTGATATTTTAACACCTAATTTAATAAATATTTGCAGAAGCCTCCAATGAAGAACGTAGTTCCTCTTGGGGCTGTGTGTAATCAACAGCTTCTCTATTTTCGAACCCGGTACACACATCTTTTCAGCGGCAACGGGAAGATCGTCCAGTTTGTCGTGAATTGACGTCGGTATTTCTAAATCCACTTTTATGGTATAACCATAATCAAGCAGATCTAAATCTACCTTTGTGCACTCAACAATTATATTATTTAATAAATTATCATCAGTAACCCATTCAAAGTCACTGCAAGGTAATGGTTGACTTAAAGCCCAACCGTATAAATTATTTATATCTATGTAAAGCAAAGCGGTATCCGGGTCGGTTTTTAAATAGTGTTTATTTACAAAAGTTAGTCCGCCACGGATACCGCCCTCGAAAAGGTTATGCATCTCCATATTGGTGAGGAGCTCAATTGGAGAGTTTAAAGTTAATAAGGCGGATTTCCAAGACATACCTGGAATCCATAAGAAATTTAATGGCTCTAGTCGGTTATGTGCAATGGACTTAGCTCTAAATTTCTGGAAAAAATCGGCTTAAAGGAAAACGTCAAGTTTTAAATAAACCATCATGTAATCAAAAAGTGAAGTACATGAAGTTTCAAGCCAAATTCTCTGAGCTGTATCATATTCAGTGGGAGTCACATCTTTCCAAATAGGAGGTAACTGATGAGTTTTATGCAAAACCTCTAATGAAGTTGCGGTATCATAACGAAAAATTCCCTTTGCAGTTATTATTGTACCCTGAAATTTTGATTCGGTCAAGGGTAAAGATGATAAAGTTTTGATAGTACTATTTAAAGACTCGCTGACAAATTGATAAGAGTCTATAAATTTAACAGTTAATGAGTCAATCCTAGCAAAAAGACTAAGGAATTTCTCGCTGGTTAAAGGAATACAGCTAATATTCCATGAATGATATTTTGAAAGGCCAAATTTCAAGATATGGTGCAGATCATAACCCTTTATATTATGAAATACTACAGGAAGGGTATGTCTAATTTGCCTCGACAGATTACAAGTTGTATAAGCGGCACCAAGATCATTTTACCGGTAAAATCATATTCAAATACTCCATATATTATAACATGTACCGGTTCTATAATGGCCTTTGCAAACTTAATATCCAGTCGTAAATTCCCGTTTTGTGGTAGTTGACTCTGATTTAAATCAAAATCAGGGGCTAAACCAAATGTGAAAATGGATATTTGCTTTTAAATTCTTCTAGAGTTATTTCACAATTCAAGTTTTTATCTAAATAACCCAGATTTCTAAAAATACTGCATATATGTCGCACAGTAATTATCACTTTCGAAATCTTGAGTATATGTTTTTCTATAATCAGTATTTTTCGACAAAGTTAATGAAGTAACACCAAAGTTTTTGAAAATTGAACTGGAACCAATATAAGACCCATTATATTGCGTTTCACTTTGAAATGTTACCAGAATAAAATTAGGCATTCTTCTGTCACCAAATATTTGTTCTTTATAGAATGATGAAGCACCTTTAGCAATAGCAAATTGTACAATTTCCTTTGTTTTTAAAGAATAAATTGCATGTTTTGAATTAAGACCCAATTGATGACGAGCTAATACTGACGGGTCTACTCGAACTCTTCTCACCAATAATTTTGCATCAACTAATTGGCATATTGGTGCACCAGTTGCACTAGTAAGAGATAATGCACAATCGGACCTTTTCAATCTAATGTGTACATTAACTCCTGGTAGTAAATATTTTGGTTGTTCCATAAAATCGAGTTGTAATGATGAGCACATAGTGAATAATTTTGAGCCTTTAACCCACTTTTTTCTTTCATCATCTGTTGCTGCATAACCCATAGGTGTAATATAGGTATTTTTAGTATCGGAATTGTAATTTAAAATAGTTTCTATCAAAGCCTTGTGAATGAATGTATTATTTCCGCCCTCAATCTTGATATTATTAAATCCAAACACTGCATCTTTAGACAGAGTATGAAACATGAAATTGTTTGATAATACATCTGCATTGGCATCCAAAAGCTTTCTATCTTTATCTACAACCTTGATCTGAACAGTCAATAATATATCGTTCAAATCTAAATATTCAGTTTGCGAACCATTAATATAAAACTCAATATCATGTCTACTATTAGTATATGAATTCATAGGAAAAACTTCCTCAAAGGCCACAAATTCTATTACAGCTTGAGGCGATTTTCTATCAAATATTCATAATTCGGATTTACCACAAATCATTTTGCAAATATAGTTCTATGTCCTTTCATTCGTTTGTTTATACGCGATATTCCCAGTCCTTTACGTTTTGGAGCTGGGGCTGGAGGCGTATCTTTTTAAAACATACCAGCAACTCCAGGTAGAACCTTCCTAACTCAGCTAAAGCATTTGTTTTTAGGGATGGTAATATTTTCTGTTCATTCATAATCACGTCTTTAGCAGTTTTCATGCCAAAACTACCAATACGTTTAGGAATAGGAAGTGCAAATCTCCCTATTGTTTTTAACCAACTTGAACCGTACTGTTTACCAATAAAAATATGGTAATTCACCGCCAGATAGGCTATCACTATACATACTAATAATATCAGAATTTGCCATCTACTTTACGAAAATGTAATGTCAAATGAGTTTTTGAACCTTTTGGAAAGTTTATAAGTTTTCCACTATCATCACGAATATTTATACATGACCTTGCTATTGGTAAATACATGGGATTATCGATATTTATTTTGACAACTTCATCATGTTCATATTTGCCAATCCATACCGATTTCAAAACACTGGAATCACCAACAATTAT
>CAUHTR010007467.1:0-22337 GCA_959609185.1 Schmidtea polychroa | reverse complement strand
GTAAAATGTATGCTTACTTGCTATACAAAATGAAAGGAAAATAACATTCAGAAGAGGGTCCCCTGCAATAATATCCCATTTCATATAATGGCTAGAATTTATCAAGAATTACAAAAAATTATTTCCGGTTTAATCAATAAAAAATAATTTTAAATTTTAAAAATTAACTGAAAAATGAAACATCAGAAGCAGAAAGAAGCAGAGAAGGGTCTGACATTATATGGATGAGGTTTCTTAGATATGGAATTTCAAATTTATTTATTAACCTCGTTGAGTAACTATTTACAAATGCAAACAAAATTTGTAGAAACAACAAAAGCTTCCTTTCACAGACAGCAAGAAAGGTTCCTGAATCGTTCTCACAATCATCTTTGTCGAATGAATAAACATATACAAACATATACGGATGAGAATCCTAATTTGGTGGCAGCGGTAAAAACCGATGTGATCACTGAAAGATTGTGGTATTTATTTAAAGAATACCAATATAATATCAGTAAAATCTTTATTTTTAGTCCACCTTTGATCAGAGTTTGTTTTTTAGCATCTATTCAATTAAATACACAACCTGTACACAACAATTCCTAGTATCAAAGATACAGGATTCAGTGCTGGGCTAATTCCCATTCGTTCGTCACTACTATGGAACTCCTTGTTAGTTTCTTTTCCTCCGCTTAATGATATGCTTAAGTTCAGCGGGTAATCTCATCTGATCTGAGGTCGGGTAATAGTTCGAATTTACATTGGAAATCTTTTTAATCACCTATTACAATTGACGGGCCAAAGCACAAACATCGGGTACTTGATACATTTCCATAATGGGGATAAGGCAGCCATGATTATACACGCATAAGGGACCGGGCTCTAAATCTACGAAATTCAACCGGTGGCAGTGGAAGTGTTTAGCGTACATAACATGTGGATGGCCCCCCTTTCTTGTAAACTCCAACATTCCGAAATCATTGAATTGCCCATACTAAATATAATATAAATTTGTTCCAATATTGAATGGACTATTCTGGGCAATAACAAGAATGCGCTAGTTTATACGTATAGGCATATTGAATTCTTTTTGTCCGTCAATCCGATAACAAGAGTAAATCGTAAATCGTAATTCATAATTTATTAATTAATGCTGAAAACTTAATTTAAAAATGAATTTAATTTCCTAAAGTTACCGGGACAGAGAAACCAGCAGGGCGTGGAGAATATGAGAGTAAAGTGGGAATGAACTGCAGATATACAGAGGAGACATTCAATCCGAATTATAGAAAAAAAAATAGCAAAGAATACACAGATTTCACTAATAAAGTGTTTATAAACATGAAAGTGGCTCTTTTGCTGAAACTCCTGAGGTTGATAGAAATCATATTCAATTCACTTGAGTAAGGATATAATTCTTTATATATTTATACGGATATCCCGATATTAATAGTGAAGGCAGCGTAATTGCGGATATGACATTCGTGATGGCGTCCAATTCATCAATGGCTGGTACCAGTTTGTCCGCGCTAGTAATAGATGCAGCAATTAATGCGACAAATGGCGCTATTACTGTCAATAAGAGTTAGTTTATATATTTATTATATTAAATAACATTTCGAATATTTTACTTTTAGTTACAGTCCTTCAATCACCAACATTAGTACCAGACAGTATGAATTTAATCATATATGTCTTTTTTTTAATTAATAATGCTAAATTAATAATAATAATAATAATAATAATAATAATAATAATAATAATAATAATAATAATAATAATAATAATAATAATAATAATAATAATAATAATAATAATAATAATAATAATAATAATAATAATAATAATAATAATAATAACAATAATAACAATAATAACAATAATAATTTTTATTATTGCTAAATACACCAAACTCTACTCTTTGTAATGTAATTTGTTATGTAAATCTACTTGATGAACAATTTCTTTTCAAACATTGTATCCACTTGTGTAAGACGTGGAAAAAGTGTTTGAAACGATGAACAAAGCAAAATTGAAAAGAAATACACAAAAATGCGAATTCATGAAAATGGAAATAAACTAATAGAAATCAAAATAAACAACATAAAAAGTACAAACATTCCGATCTTCCCAACTTTTACCACCTAAAAAAATTCATAAAGATGATCCTGCAATCAAATTTATTCCTATTGTTATTATACACAAATTATACACAAATAGAACAACTATGAGGTAGCTTAAAGATTATAAAAGTCTTCATTAGAAATTTTTTCAAATTTTAAAAATAATTTTAAAAGAAAGATTGAAATTCGTTTAAATAACAAAAACAGAAGAGATATAATATTTGAGTGCATAATTTCTTAAATAATATTTATGGAGTTATTTAGTAATTTACCAATCGAAGTTCATGTTTTAACGGATGACAATCCTAATTTGGTGGCAGCGGTAAATACCAAAAATAAAAGATTGTGGTATTTATTTAAAGAATGCCAATATAATATCAGTAAAATCCTCTATTTTTAGTCCACCTTTGGTCAGATTTGGTTTTTTTAAGCATCCGTTTATTCTCATTACGACTATAGTTCAAAACGTTTAGGATGCCTCATATATAGAATGCGCAGGAAACCTTTGTCACATGAAAATAAAATTTCCTTCTATAGCAGTAATGAAAAATTGAGATATTAAAAGGGTTTTGCTGACAATCCATATAAGTGACCGAGTGTCTGTAAATGGTTAATAAATAATAATAAAAAATAAATTAATTGATATTAGATTAAAAATAATTGAAATAAAAATACAAAAGTAATTTTTTTTAAATTTCAGCAACAATTACATCGACATTAAGCACAATTTCCACAACGTACCAAATGGGTAATAATTATTAATTACTTATATTAATTATATTTTTATTAATTATTATTTATTGGGAGGAAATATAATAATTTTATTTATTCTGATGATTTGCATATTTACCTATTTAACTTTATCTCTGGTCGGTTCATTTATGAAACTTACACAAAAGATTACAATTGCAGCACTTGCCAAAAAGAAATTTCATTTAGTGCTTGACTGGTAGTGCCAATGGGCCTCTCGGATATTTGACGCGTCGTACATTGAGTACTGTAGGTCAAGTTTTATCATGGGATATGAAGGTCCCATTTATCTATTAGCAAATGTCCAGATCTGGTGAGTTTTATGGTAAATATGGTCGCAATCATTAGGACAAAGTTATTAGGACAAAGCTGATCAAAGCGTCAAACCTCTTCTCATACAACCAGACAAATAATAAATATTATTATTAATATTGGATTGCAAAAGATTTATTAAATCTTCGTATAAGAAATCTTGTAAATTATTATTAAAATCGCAACATTACAAGACAAAAATAAGAGGTACAAAATCTCAATTCAAACTTTCAAATGAATCATGTTACGGTGGGATAGGAATGCAACCAGGCGTATCTGACAGGAATTTCTTTACTTTCTTGCTTGAATTTCCTCAAAGCTTTACTTTGTAGCCATCCAGATATTATGTACATACCTAGTGATAGGAGGAGGGTCATGAGTGACTGATTTGCGTACCAGAGCGCAAGGGGCGTTGAGAAAGTATTTACGCATTACTTTACATATTTTGATGAGATTTGACTGTCTTTCTGTTCTTTCTGATCGCGATTCCCAATATTAGCTCAGAAAGAACATGAAGTCAAAGATCAGACTGCACAAATGAAGATTGTTGTCATGATTATTTATTATTAGAGTTAGAATTATTATTCTTTGTAAATATTATTTTATCTATGAGGCTACACAATATTATTATGGCAGCTATTGAATAAGGACAATTTTACAATTTCACTCTTAAACGCAATATTGAAAATATCGGCTACTTGACACATTTCCATAATGGGGATAAGGCAACCCTGATTATACACGCATAAGGGACGGAGCTCTAAATCTATGAGATTCAACCGGTGGCAGTGGGGCTCAAATTGGAAGTGTTTAGCGTACATAATATGTGGAGGGCCCCCCTTTCTTGAAAACTCCAACATTCCGAAATCATTGAATTGCCCATACTAAATATAATATAAATTTGTTCCAATATTGAATGGACTATTCTGGGCAATAACAAGAATGCGCTAGTTTATACGTATAGGCATATTGAATTCATTTTGTCCGTCATTCCGATAACAAGAGTAAATCGTAAATCGTAATTCATAATTTATTAATTAATGTTGAAAATTTCATTTAAAAATGAATTTAATTTCCTAAAGTTACCGGGACAGAGAAACCGGCAGCGCGTGGAGAATATGAGAGTAAAGTGGGAATGAACTGCAGATATACAGACGAGACATTCAATCCGCATTATAAAAACAAAAATAGCAAAGAATACGCAGATTTCACTAATAAAGCCTTTATAAACATGAAAATGGCTCTTTTGCTGAAACTCCTGAGGTTGATAGAAATCACATTCAATTCGCTTGAGTAAGGATATAATTCTTTATATATTTATGCGGATATCCCGATATTAATAGTCCAGGCAGCGTAATTGCGGACATGACATTCGTGATGGCGTCCAATTCATCAATGGCTGGTACCAGTTTGTCCGCGCTAGTAATGGATGCAGCAATTAATGCGACAAATGGCGCTATTACTTTCAATAAGAGTTAGTTATATATTTATTATATTATATAATCATTTCGAATATTTTACTTTTAGTTACAGTCCTTAAATCACCAACACTAGTACCAGACAGTATGAATTTAATCATATATTTGTCTTTATTTTAATTAATAATGCTAAATTAATAATAATAATAATAATAATAATAATAATAATAATAATAATAATAATAATAATAATAATAATAATAATAATAATACTAATAATAATAATAATAATAATAATAATAATAATAATAATAATAATAATAATAATTATAATAATATTAATAATAATAATATTAATAATAACAATTATAACAATAATAACAATAATAACAATAATAACAATAATGACAATAATAAGAATAATAACAATAATGACAATAATAACAATATTAACAATAATAACAATAATAACAATAATAACAATAATAACAATAATAATTTTTTATTATTGCTAAATACACCAAACTCCACTGAGGTCCACTCTTTATAATGTAATATGTTGTGAAAATCTACTTGATATATAATTTCTTTTCACAAATTCCTCAATTACAGTCATTTTATAATTAATTTTTGTACATTTTCAGAAAGTTATTTATTTTATTTGTGAAAATATTTCAGTTTTAAGTAAGTTAGATTAATTTTTTATTCAAAAAACAAATTAACCACTTTTATTATGAACAAAATGGAAATAATCTTCGTCATTTTCCATTGTCAATTTCCGAAATTCTGTAATAATATTACATTTTTAGGACTTGTAAATAAAATTTACAATTTATGCTTTCCTGTTGGTGTATTACTCATCTTAGATAGTCCAGCAATATCTGAAATCCTACGGAAATGAAAAATTGATTATAACTTATAAATAAATATTATAATATAATTTTTTACCTTCGCGCAATGAAATGGTTGACAGAAATTTCTGAAGTTCTAATGAAATATTTAACTTATTTTAACTTTAACATAAATCTTACGATGATAACCTCTCATTTTCACGGAAACTCAATTTTTTCAAAAAATTGTCATAAATAAATTTATTATAGGAGTGTATGTAAAAGCATAGATGCATATTTCACTAAAAGAAATCATATTTTATTCTCTTGAGAAGGATATAGTTTTTCATATAGATAAAAATTAAAACAGAATTTTAAAGATTTTTCTGTATTAAAAATTTAGCCAAGAAAGACATCAATATATTCAAGTTTGACAAAGGAAATGGATTGGTAAATCTAGATCATAATGTACATGTGAATAAGCTTAATGATGTTTTAAATGCTCCTAAATTTTCCTGAAAATAGAGATTTTCTAGGTCAATAGGTTCACAACCAGAAAAACGTACGGTCTTCCAAAATCCATAAAGATGGTCTACCTATGAAACCTGTTTTATTCATGGTTGGTATTTCCCAGGAAAAAATATCGAAATATCTGGATGGATTATTAAAACCATTAATTAGATCAGATTTTGAATGTAAAGATAGTTTGAATTTATTCCTACTTTGCACAATATGATAGACAAAATGTGGATGAAATTATGGTTACGTTTGATGTTTGTAATCTGACTGATTTGCTAATGTATCATTGGTTGAAACGATTTATTTATGTTGCTTGTTATAGAATAAAAACATCTCTGATCATATTATAGATTGAAAGGCGTTTCATAAACTTCTGGAATTTGCTACTTCATAAGTTGATTTTCTTTTCAATAATGAATGGTATCAACAAATAGAAGGAGAGTATATGGATTCTTCTCTAGCACCAACGATGGCTTCAATTAATTTCACAAGCTTATAAAAGAAAATTGCATATTTCTAATTTAGGAAATCCACCGTTTATAAACGGTATATGGATGTTATTTTTTCTCAACTTAAAAATCAAAAGTATCTTGATCTGTTTTTGTATTATGTTAATAATCTACATAAAAACATTGTATCCACTTGTGAAAGACGTAGAAAAAGTGTTTGAAACTAGGGAATGCACGAATACCGTTATTCCTAATACCGGTATTCGTTATTGATTTTCGTCAATACGGGTATTTACGGTATAAACCAGTATTCAGTTAAAAAAATAGAAATTAAATACCCTTTTCACTTAATTAGTTTCCTCAGATCTTCCGACGTATAGAACATTTCGAATGACAGATAATCTTTAGCTAATAAACGAGAAACAATAGCAGGTAATGAATTTTCCACAAGCTTTTTACAATACGATTGGAATTGGATGGACATGGAGTTCACAGATTTCTCGAACGGATTGTCGTCAGTATTGTCCCATTTTAAGAGATTAATGTTGTGAATAGTCTTTACATATGTATGTAAGCCAGATGTTGAGCCCCCAGCTGCTTTGATTTTCTTGCCACAATTATTTATTTGGCATTTGCCAGTGTCTTTAACGCGTTCAATATATTGCCAAGGCGAATTTTCTTTACAGTTATTATTGCCCACCATTGAAGATTAATTTTGATTAGCGTTCTAAAAAATTTCAATTATTATTAATTTGATATGTTTTACATACGTTGTGTATGACTCATACACATCTTCATACTCTGTCATTTGTGTTATACAGGTTTCTGTAATTGTTTCTGTAATATTATACCATGAAAAACCGCGTTTGTAATAAAATTTTGTCTTTTGAAATACCGGTATTTAGGTTTCAAAATACCGGTAATACCGTGGACATTTTTTGGCCCAATACCGGTTTTACCGGTTACGGTATAACCGGTATTGCATTCTGTATTTGAAACGCTGAACAAAGCAAAATTGAAAATGAATACACAAAAATGAGAATTCATGAAAATGGAAATAAACTTCCTTGGTCACACATTAAACAATAAAGAAACACAACCAATAGAAAACAAAATAAACAACATAAAAAAGTACAAACTGCCAATAAACACAAAAGAATTGAGGATAGTACGAGGAATATTCTTACATCCCAAACTGCAGCAAACTATTAGCACCACTAAATGACGTTATCAAAACAAAACGAAACATCACAATAAACTGGACTCAACAAACAACCGATACATTCGAGTCTTTCAACGGCAACATTACTCAGTTACCCAGATCCAGAGCTAGATTACCAACTAACATCAAATTGTTCATGTTTTGCAATGGGCTCAACAATTTTCCAAGAAAACAAATTCGGCAATCCCCCATTAGGATTCTTCTCTAAAAAACTAAAGTAACACCAAACTAGATATTCGACTTCGATAGAGAACTCCTAGCAATATATGAAGCACTCAAACATTTTCAACATTTACTCGAAGGGAGAAGCTTCAAAATATTCACGGATCACAAACAACTAACTAATGCAGCTGAAAGGAAAAATCCCTCACCAAGACATATTAAACAAATCAACTTCATTTCACAATTCAACTGCACAATAAACTACTTAGTAGGAAAATCAAACATAACAGAAGATGCTCTATCAAGAATCGAAAGTGATATAAACTCCCTGGAATTCGAAGACATAATCGAATTGGATCAAATCAAATCCAAACAAAACGAAACAATTAACAAACTCCCTACTAAACACAGCTTGAAACTACAAGAAATCAACGGAGTATGGCACGACGTCTCCAACGAAGGCAACAAACAAATACTACTTCCCGAGGATTTCCGCCAAAAATGCATCAAAAGATCCTCAAGATTAATCACCCTGGAAACAAAATAAAATTCGAACTAATACATAACAATTATGTATGGCCTAACATGCGGAAAGACATCAAACATTATGTCAGGAATTGCCACAACTGCCAATTTAAGAAAACAATAAAAAAATCAAAACACAAAAAGTAAACTTCCCAAGCAGCGAAGTTTTTGAATCAATACACACAGACGTAGTAGGACCACTACCACCAAACGACAACTACAAATACCTTCTGACAATTATAGACAAGAAATCCAATTGGTTCGAAGTGATACTAATAAAAGAAATCACCCTAAAAAATAATTGCAAAATGATCGAACTAAATTGGATAGCCTGTTATAGCCAACCGAAAACAATTATAACTGATTAAGGCAGACAATTCTAATCAGAAATGTTAAAAATACTCTGCAACAAATACAACATCAAAATGAACTGAACAACAGCTTATAACCCACAATTAAACGGGAAAATTGAACGCTTAGACAGAAAATTAAAAGAAAACATCGGAACAAAAGCCAATGATCAAAACTGGTTAAACCAACTATCCACAATACTAATCGAACTGAGAAATGACCCAAACTCAACAGATAATGAAAGTCCAGCATACAGGGTTTTCGGAAAAGCAACAAATCTACCATCACTTAAATCAGAGACAACTAAAAACACTAAAAACATTGAACAAATAATAAACAAAAAACCGCAAATCCACTGAGCAGAAACCAAAAGGAGACGAACTCTGAATTGGATGGAAAAACAGTGCTAACAACATATTTCAACCTAATAAAAAACCATTCCAAAAGGTTTTTAATACAAATACGAAGGTCCATTCAAACTCCTTAAAAGCAACAAAAACGTAGCCAACATAATCAAAAACAATAACAAAATGAAAATAAACATAAGGCGAATAAAACCCTACCACCAAAACCAAAACCCGCAAAACAACCCACCAAAAGACAAAACACAGACTCAAACACAAACAAAAACACAACCAAACCACAAAAACACCATTCAACTTCAAAAACTCAATAAAACTATTCGACAAAGACACAATAATCACTTCCTATAATAAAAACGATACAGTGATTGTTTCAAATAAAACAGAAAAAATGCGAAAACAAAACACATGCACAAACAATGCTGATTGTACAATTTTTATTTCGTTGTAATTATGGAACAGTTTGCAAATGTTTTTTTAATCCAGGTTGTACAAAAAAATAATAAAAATAAAAATAAAAATACACATAAACACATAATAAATTAAAAAATTGTTATTATCATTTTTATTGATTCATGTTAACCTCCGGTTTCAAAGAGGGAAGTTATGTAGTAAATTGTTATATTTTAATTGTTTTTAGTAAATATAACAAAATCCTAATTAGTCTTTTTGTTACGATAGTTACGAAAGGCCTTAGAAACGAAATGTTTAAAAAGACTATATAATTTACTATAGTAATTTATCGCTATGGTAAAAAAATAATAAATAAATCGAAAAAATTAACANCTTTTGCAATGGCCTATGAAACTGGAAGTGACATCTTGCTTTAATGTCGAATATATTCGACAAATATACGGAGAGGGTTAATATTTATAATAATAATAATAATAAATTTTTTTTTGGTAATACACTAAACTCCACCGAGGTCCACTCTCGATAATGATATTTGGTGGCAATACTAATAAGTTTAGTTAAATCATTCATTTCAATTAAAAATTAAAATCAATTCATCAAATCCCAAAATTTCAACTTCGAATCCACAAACTCTAGGACAAAAAACCTTCATACTTTGAATTCTAATTCTAAACTGTCGGGCTGATTATTGCTCCCATCATCAAGTTCTTGCAGAATTATTATCCTGGCAAATTCTTCTATTTCAGGTTTATTTTCGATTTATCACGTTCTTTGCTAAATTTCGAATAGATATTTTATCTGAAAATGCTTTACCAGGATTCCCTAAATTTCCTCCATTTATCAAAAAATTGATTTGGTCAATTCCGTAAACCCTTCTCTAGACCTTTTAAAAGATTTATTATTACATAAAGTTAACAAGCTATTTTATTTTCCTAGTTCTAATATAGTAATATTCAAAAGCCCCTAAAGCACGGTACAAAAATGTGTAGACACGAACATATTCTTTCGTATTTCGTTGAAGTAGGTTTTACTGAGCGCTTTATGGAGACTCTCAAGATAAATAATTCAATTTTTGGTGTTTTTGTAAAGTATCTTTCCTCATCTTTTAGAATTTAATTTAACTCCTCCTTTATTGTCATTACTGTTTCATCTTATTCGATTAATATTGGTTCTCAGAAATGCCCGTGGAACTGACTTCCGAGACCGAATTTCGGAAATGTCCCACCATGAAGCTGAAATTATAAGGCTTTTTAATGGAACAACATTTTGGTTTGAAGTGACTTGACCAAATCTATCAGATTTTTCAAATGCTTTTTATAATCCAGCTGTTTTCGATATTTTGCAGAAATTCACTTTTGTTTTCCATGTAATTCAGGGTAAAGGTTGACTGAATAGAAAGTTGTATTGTTTTGACTTAGAACTTTGACTGCCAAGTTGACAGTTTCGGGTACATTTATTAAGTTTTTGAACACTTCAAAATCTATTGTTCAATGAATTACTTATATTTATTGAAACATAAATCATATTCACAAAGAAAGTCTTGCAGTTTTCAATATAGCCCCCATTCACAGAAACAAATGACATTTCTCGCCTAAGTTTTTTAAATATTCGTATGAATAATGCTGTTGTACTTGAATCGAGAATAGCTATTTGTATTTGTGCATGTTGCAACTTCCACTGTCAAAGATGTCAAACGGTTATATTCAGACCTTTCGATGTTGCACTAAAAATATTTGAAATAAATGTTGAGATTTTTATAAGATAAAAATTAAAGTCCGTGTTCCTGACTCTACATGCTCTGTATAAGCAATTAGACAAACAACACTCAACTTATATTTGTATTCAAATTTGTATAATCTTCAATTTACAAAACTCCGAATATCGCAATAAATGTCTATTTGACTATTCAATAAGTCTCGCAGTAACCGCATTGTTCTGCACGTTCTGCGACAATAATCATCTCTTTACTTTACTCTTTGGACTTAACTTGATTCTTTTATTTTCTTTTCCGTTAATTCTATCTTCCGAATTAATATTCCTCTCAATCCTACTGTCAAATTGTACGTGCCTACATGAGGGAAAATGCCGATTGGTTTTGAGTTTGAGTTCCTTTATATATAGTTGAAATAATCGCAGTGATTAATAGGTTTTCAACTAGATCGTTTCCCTTTGACAATCTTTCCTAGCGGCTTCTTTCAATTTTTCTCCTTCGAAAAAAAATAATTAATTGTCCCACCATGCGTCACTCTTGTTGTAATATTTCCACGTTTTCCCATTACTCATGTTGTCATGATAATGAATTTTCAGAATCCTCTATTTTTCTTTTCTTTCTGTTTACTCAACTTGAATTTTCCCTAATAAATTAATTAATTAACCCTTTCTGAACATATTCTGATGAATCCGTTCTCGTCATGATCTTTCCACATCTGACCCGTTTTTCAAATTTTAATTCGATGATTTCTTTATTTTGAATTTTTAATATTAATTTTTTAATTATTTGGAAATTTTAAATTAAGAAAAAAATAAAAAAATAATTTTCATGCTATGGTAAAATTACAAGGAATTAATTATTATTATTATCTTATTTTCATGCTAATACTGTATAATTTATATTTTTAAAATCATTTATTATTCAAAAAATAATTTCATTTTTATTTGAAGAATAAATAAGAATTTCTATATTTAGAATAATAAATAATTAATTTAATAATAATTTATAATTATAATTATATATTATAATTAATTATTTCCTTTTATCTAGCAACAACAACTACGCCTTCATGTAAAATAAATTTATAATTTGATTATTTTTTAATATGAATTTTAGTTCCAGAATGGGGAATCGTTGTGATTGTTTTCGCCCCTGTCATTATCGTGTTGATATTGACTGTCATAACTGTCAAGGTGAGTATTACTTTGTAAATGAATGTAAACCACTTGAAACATTTTCATAAAAAGGATTAAATTTAAAAAAATTATTCTTTATTTTCTTTTAAATTAGTTTTTAAAAATAGATATTTGTTATAAATTAAGTTTTTTTGAATTTAGTGAAGTGATATTATTGTAACAATGTCATGATATATAATTAATATATGGTTTTTCTGATTTTGAGAAAATTATGTAAAGCAAACTCGGATCTGACATGAGCTCACATACTTACTCTTTGCTTGACTCGCTTTCTTCATATACATTTAGATGTATAAATCATCAAGATGATTCATCGACTACCAAATTAGTCATCATGATGGTTCATTACTATGCGATGAGTCATCATTATGATTCATCATTAGTTGATGAGTCATCATTATGATCCATCATTAGGTGATGAGTCATCATTATGATTTATTACTCTGTTATAAGTCATACTACAAGATGCTTAAAATCACCTTTTTTTAAATATAATTTAGTTTAATTATGAATTACATAGTTAAACAAATATTTTTCTATAAACTATTTGAAAAAATATGTTGAAAAATTCCTTTGTGTCTTTATTTTTGAATGATTCTTTGATGATGTTTTTGTTTTTGGTCTCCGAAGTGATAGGTTACCAATGAGTTATGTGGCTATATTTTAGAGGGCTCATTTATATCTATTTATTATTATTTTATTTTCAATAATGTTGTCATAATACCATTTTTTCTTAACTTTGACAGTTATTTTTTGCTATTATTTTTTAATCGTCTGGATCATCGAATTTTATTTATCTCATATCCCCCAAACTAATCAAACTAATAAAACATTAAAAATTCATTTTTAATAAAATTTACAAATAGTAATGAATAATTTGTGTATAGTAAATGCAAAACTAATGAAAGATGTATAATTATATATTAATAATATTAATATCTTTATTGTGCCAGTAAATAATAATGTTAAATTCTTTGTTATAATCGAGGAAAATTTATTTTTAAATAATTTATTAAGATTAAAGGAAATATATTAAAATTGATTTTTAACAAAAATAAGATTTTTTTTCTTCCACGATAAAATTATTTTTTTGACTCTTTATTTTCTATTTAATGATTTTTATGACTTATAACTTTATTAAAATTCTTCGATATATCAAACAATATTTTTTTAGATAATCCTTAGCAAATGATTTGATCTGGAAATTTACCTCCCAAAACAGTAAAAAAAAATTGAGTATATTTTTCCTAAACATTTATTGTTTTTACTCTCCTAGAACTAAAATTGATAACTAACCCAAGGACAGTTTCTAAATCATGGGAACTATTAAAAGACCTTAAATAAGCTCGTATTTCAAATAAACATGTTAAAATCTTGAGCTCCTCTCGGATGCAGCACGATTACACTCTTTCTATAATTAGGAAACGCAAACGCAAATCTTTTAAATTTTTATTAAGTTTTTGAATTAGGTTGAATTTAATAAACAATTATTTTGATGTAATAATTTTGCAGTTTTCTGCGTCCCTTTCTTGTAAAAGCTGACAACATTTTATTATATCTAGAAATGCTTACTTTCCTGTGAAGGTTGACCATATATATAAAGGAGAAAGCTTAACAGAACATTTGAATAACAAGGACCGAGATTCCTGCCTTATATTTTATTATAAAGATTATTATATAAAGACTATAATTTATAATTATATTATATAGATGGTCAAAATTTCTCAGAACAAGGCAAAGAAACGATTCATGGAGTTCGAGAACAAGGAATAAAGGAATGGAAACCTTATGAGAGAACATATTATTTATTCATTTCACATTTCATATTTCACAATTCTTTTTCTGTCATTATTAATAATTATTTCTAATATAAATAATTTCTTTATTCATTGTATTTCATTTATTGAGACAAGTTTCATTCCATGCGAATTAAAATAAATATGTAAAGGTAAATTTATGTGGGCCTTCTAAGACCAAAATACTTCAGAACGGTAGGTGAATAAAAATCCCATAAAGCTAAATGAGTAACATTAAAAAACACTGAATACAAGTAGTATGTAGTAAGGACTCCAGGACACTTTCAAGGTCATCCCAATGTCCAGATCAAATATAGGTCAATCGAATCATTTTATTTATTATGTTTTTTGTTTTAATTAATTACTTTAGTTAATTTTCAATTTATTACATTTAATTAATTATTTTATTATGTTTTTTGTTTTAATTAATTACTTTAGTTAATTTTCAATTTATTACATTTAATTAATTAATTATTTATTAATATTTTATTTTAATTACTTACGTTATTTAATTGATTTTTTTTTTTTTTTTTAATTTTATTATTTTTATTCATTTATTTATTTATTTTTTTTTATTTATCATTATTATTATTATTATTATTATTTTTTATTGTTATTATTTTACATTGACATTTAATATATTCTAACAAGAGTGTAAATTGTAACAATAATATTTCAATTTGAATAAAATTTTAATAATCATAAAATAAAGCTGTGTTATTTAAAATAAAATGGGCATTAATTTTTCAAAAACAAAGCAAAGTTTTTCATGATAAATATATTTCTTACTTGAAACTAATTATCTAAATTATTGGACAAATAAATAATTAAATGATAAAACACATTTTAATTAACTAAGTCAAATAATTCACAATATATATTTTATTATTCACATAAATTTAATTGTTAAAGTGCTTGTTCGATTTGCATTCATTTGTAGACGGAGCAGTTGCGATATGCATTTGACAAATCTTATAGTGACCGTAGGCATAGCTTTCATTAGAATTGAACCAATATCTTTTATCATCCAAAATTGGAGAGCTCGTTTTTCTGTAATGAAAGTATACAACTGATGATTAACACTTCCTATTCTCTTTTGTTGGATGCTCACTGTTCCACCATCAGTATACACTTTTTTATAAGCTTCATGGGTGATATTAGAATTTGTAAGACTTATTCCTTTGGCTTTTAGAGTGTTTTTATCGCCTTGGAGTGAGTAGCACTTGGGTCGAAGAAACACCCATTCTTTATATTGATTTCCTTTATTCTCATCCTTACTTTCCCGATTACAGAACAAATTTTTATCAGAGAACAATGGATCAGTCACTGGATAATTTGAAGTATCTAGGAGCCCATCTTCAATCATTTTTGGATATAGTTGTAAGCGTAAATCAACATTTTACACTCTAAAAAGAAGGAATCTGTGTCACCGGCTACGATATTAATTTGACAATTTAACTCTTCTCTATAACACTGTAGTTCTTTATATTGAAACTGGTACATGCGAAGTTTAGATAAATCAAGTACGGTTTGTCCAATATACATTGGTCTATCTAAACACACCATTTCCTTATCAAGTATAACAGCAATGAGATCATCCGCAATCTTGATGCTACGACGAAACATAGGATTACTACAATAAGTTATCAATCTTTTGCTTTTGCTGCATAATCTCAAATTTATACGTTTCTTCAAGTTTTCCACAGTTTTACAGTATAAACTGTTGTTCTTTAACTTATAATAATCTCGCTGAAACGAATCCGTACTAGCTGCTCTCATTTTGGTATTGTAATCAATATATCCTTTGAAAATAGCCACTTGCTTGAATTCTACAGCAAGATTAACTTTTGTGACTTTTGCGCCGTAACTCAACCACTCTGTCAAAAACTCTACCATTAACTAATAGTTTTTCNGCCGTAACTCAACCACTCTGTCAAAACTCTACCATTAACTACATAGTTTTTCTTAGGCTCATGAGTTAATAACAGCTTTTCAACTTTACTACCAGGTGGATAACAAAGCTCAGGAGCTATAGGTAAATCATCTAGCTTATCTTGTATACTATCAGGAATGACGATGTCAACCTCTAGAACATATCCACGATCTCCATCAAACTCATCCCCATTTGCACATCTTTCAACAATACCATTCATTTCAGTCTGATCATTTATCCATCTAAATTCACCAACAGGAAGTTTTTGCGACAGCGCCCATCCATATAAATTATTAACATCTAGGTATGACATTTGTGTTGATTCATCAGCTTCAACATGATGTTTGTTGATAAATGTCATTCCACCACGAATACCAGCTTCAAATAAACGGTAAAGCTCTGGATCTTGAATAAGTTCTACCGGTTCAGGTAACTGTTTAATAGCTGATGCCCAACTTAATCCGGGTATGGAAACAAACGATAAAGCCTCAAGTCCATCTTCGTCAAATGTTTTTTCTCTGAAAGCTTCAAAAACATCGGCCAACAGAAAAACATCCAGCTTGAGATATACTAGCATGTAATCTAGCAGTGTCTCACAGTTGTATTGTTGCCAGATTCGATTTGCATGTATATAATCTTCTTCACTAACTCCCTCCCAAATCAGTGGTAATTCTGTATTGACTGTAAAGCATCCATTGATGTAGCCATATCATAAGGAAAAATGGTTTTACAAGTCATCATCTGTGATTCGAAAACATCTGAGGTCAGTGGAAGACATGGTAAATTTTTTGATAAATTTGCCAAGCTGCTATTTAAAAATTGTAAAGAATCAATGAATCTAATTCTTCTACCTTTCGATGTCGCTGTAAGTGTGAGAAACTTTTCTGTTGATTGAGGAATAACATTTAAATTCCAATCGGGGAATTTTCCAATTGCATATTTTAATATATGATGAATGTCATATCCACGAAGATTGTGAAATACAACAGGTAAAGACGGATTGATTCTTCTAGCCAAATTACAATCTTGACACGCTGCTCCGAGATATTGACCGGTAAAATGATCATGATCCCGAACAGGTATATTGATAATCTTTTTACAAAGGTAGCAATGAGTTTGATTCGTAAATTCTTCCTGCTGTTCCCAAGTGAGTTCCATCATTTCCTTCGATCCATTAATTTTATACCACGGATAAACTATGTCTGTAACTATATCATCCAATGCTTGTATAAACTGAATGATACAGTTTTTCCCAACAAATGTTTCATTTCGAATCGGACAACCTTGATGAAGAAGCACAAATTCAGATGCAATCGGCTCATGTTTTGGAAGTGCTTGTCATCTAGAGGTAATATTGATTCAAAGTCCGCGTAGACAACAAACTGCTGTTTATAGTTTTACTCCAGTCTTTAAATTCGATATATTTATTCTCTGGCATTGAGTATAGAGTCGTCCGCTCCACATTCTTCCTACAAAGACCTATATGTCTTTCAAAAGCAGGACGTTTTGAAACCCATGAAGACACGTATGACACCAAGTGTGATTGGATTCTGACTCCTTCTACTCTATCTCTGTAATTGAGCAGTCGATCGAGATTAGTTACAGCCAAAAATGATAATTTAATTCTAAAATTTAGTTAAAATTTTTAATGATTAAAGGAAATATACCTTCTTCATCAATAAGAGATATAATTGAGATCCCGTCGAAGTACTTCTATATACCAAGTCAACGAACGGGATTCTTGAAAATATCATTAGTTTTTTGTTTAATTGGATCTTTATTATATTTGAGAACATTGATCGCTAGATTTGGATTCATTGCTTCAAATTGGCAAATGTTAACCAACTTCATTGGAAACCAATCTGATTTCCATTTAACTCTAAAATATATATATATCCGTCTACAAATGAATGCAAATCGAAACAAGCACTTTAACAATTAAATTTTTGTGAATAATAAAATATATATTGTGAATTATTTGACTTAGTTAATTAAAATGTGTTTTATCATTTAATTATTTATTTGTCCAATTAATTTAGATATTAGTTTCAAGTAAGAAATATTATTTATCATGAAAAACTTTGCTTTGTTTTGAAAAATTAATGCCCATTTTATTTTAAATTAACACAGCTTTATTTTATGATTATTAAAATTTTATTCAAATTGAAATATTATTGTTACAATTTACACTCTTGTTAGAATATATTAAATGTCAATGTAAAATAATAACAATAAAAAATAATAATAATAATAATAATAATAATGATAAATAAAAAATAAATAAATAAATAAATGAATAAAAATATTAAAATTAAAAAAAAAAAAAAAAAAAAATCAATTAAATAACGTAAGTAATTAAAATAAAATATTAATAAATAATTAATTAATTAAATGTAATAAATTGAAAATTAACTAAAGTAATTAATTAAAACAAAAAACATAATAAATAAAATGATTCGATTGACCTATATTTGATCTGGACATTGGGATGACCTTGAAAGTGTCCTGGAGTCCTTACAACATACTACTAATACAGGCATAAATCATATAAGAATTATTTTACTAGAACAAAAAATCATCACAAAAAATCATCAGTCGTATAGTTTTAAAAACTCAAAGGTTGTGTAAAGTTTACAGTTTAAACGAAAAAGGATGACAAAACAGTATGAGCAAGAAAAAATGAAGTTATGCAGATTGACATAAGAGGTTAAATGAAGAAAATGATGAAGATGGTGGAAATAACAACGACGATTTCTAAGATATTAAAGAAGAATATAATGTATTCGAAGATAATAAAGATTATTAATTATTGATGTTGTGTTTCTTTTAGTGAGTTTATTTTCATCTGTGTATGTGTGATAAATTGATAGTTAGTAATGAGTTGTTAGTACCTAGTTGTTGATACCTGTTTGTTAGCAGTTGGTACTTGGTTTTGAGAACGTGGTTGTTGGTTCCTTTGATTTATTATTATCATTTACGTGAAAAACATTTACATAAACTTACAATAAAAATCTAACTTAAAATTTATTTCATTAATATTTCCATAAAAATAAAAGAACTTTAAAAATTCACAGACGACAATTTTTCTTAAAAATATATTACATAACTTTTTGTTTAAATTACTAACTTAAAATATCCATTCAAATTTTTAAACTCTAAATTTTTAATACAATATCATAATTTCTCGCTCAAGACTGATTCTTATATATTGCTTTTTTCACTTTCATTTATTAATTACACATGTTTCTAAAATAGATCATAAACTCTGATTTGATCTATAAATCTAGAGACCATAATTACCTATAGAAAATACTGAGACAATATTTATCATAAGAAAATTACGAGACCATATTAACCTATTGAAAATACCGGAACAAAATACTCTATACAAAAACCATGAGAAAATTTGAATCAAAATTAGCCTTTCAACATACAGCAACTGATAAATTCTATTAATAGATAATTTTAATTGAAATTACATAATCCAAAATAAATTCCGACAGCAAACGGGTTTAGTGTGCTTCTCCTATGTACAGACATCTAACTTCCTATGTGTTTCAAAAAATTTGAAAATATTCTTTAAAAATAGCACGAGTACATTTTGAAAATAATTATTTAAAATTGTTATTTATAATTTAAAAATTTATAGATTTTATAATTTGTTTATAAATTATCCATATTTTATAGTTGTACATCCCTAGTCAATATAGGAAACGTGATAATGATAGTGATTCTATCGAAATATATAGTTATAAAGATGTATGAATCGCGATTTATATTAATAAAGTCTTTTATGTCTAATGTTTTAATATTATGATCTTTAATTATTGATGATTTGTATCAAGAAGCTAATAAAGAAAAGAATTTCAATAATTTATTTACAAAAATCAGTAGACATATAGGAGTAACGGTTATTTTAATAACTCAAAATTTATTTTATCAGGGCGGTGCACGTAGAATATTTTTTAAAGTCAATTTTTAATAAAAAACTTTTAATGGAATTTTAAATGAAAAATATTTTTTAAGTTAATTTTAATTCGAATAATTTTTAAAATTGAATTTTAATGAAAAATTTAATGAATTAATTTTCAAAAATAATTTTCAATGAAAATTTTAATGGATTATTTTTTTAAGATAATATTAAATAGAAATTTCAATGAAATATTTTTCAAAGTCAAATGAAAATTTTAATGGAATAATAATAATAATAATAATAATAATAATAATAATTATTATTATTATTATTATAATAATAATTATATTATTAATAATTCAATAATCAGATACCAACAACTATCAGGTATTTACAACTAGATACCAAGTACTTAAGACAAGCTACTGAGTACCATGTACTATCAACCAAGTAAAAACAACCAACTGAGTATTCTTTATTGTATTTTATCAAATGATTTTTAAATTAATTTTTTTATTTGTCTTCAAAAATATTTTTTATTACAATCAGTAAAAATACCCTTTCTAAATGTCTAAATTTAACAAAATTGATGATTTTCATCAAAAATAAATAATTGTCAACTCAACACGACGAGGAATTGAAGATAAAATTACAATGAAAGACTATTAAATTCTATTTTTTATTCACAAAGCATTCTTCTTTCAATTGATTACAACTGAGTTATTATTGCAATGTAAAAATTGCAATCAATAAATAGTTATTGTTGATTCATTTTATTACATATACTCGGAGTTTATCCGACATAATGTTTTGACCCCATAAAGGTACTGGTCATAAGGGTATTGGCCGTAAGGGTACTGGTCGTAAAGGTACTTATTGTAAGTGTATTGGTGACACTCAACCCTGAACTTACCCATTAACTAGATACCATGTACTAACAACCACCATCAAAACCCATCGAGAAATAAACAAATATCAACCTACAAGTAGACACTTAAAACCAAGGACATAGCCATCTATTAGTATTGATTTGATTACTAAATTGTTATTAACATTTTCAACTGAAATAAGTTTATAATCTTTTGTGTACGTTTGAACAAGTGTCTATATTGTATTGGTCTTGTTTTTTACAGCAACCAATAAGAACCATACATGAACTGTAAGGATATAAGTAAAGGATATTGGCCCACTGGACCAAATCCCTCTGATAATATTTGGTTTTTCCCTAATAAATTGACGATTTTAATGTATGTAAATCCAAAAATATGTAGGTTAATTCAAATTTATGATTTTTATTGATTTTTAAAGAATTTTTCTAAGGTATTTTTGTTTTTTGTAGGTCAGTACAAAATTTAGTAAGTCAAACTTAATTTATTATTTTCATTTATTTTTATAGAATTTTTCAGCAAATTTATATTAAATTTATATAAATTGATAATAATATAAAGTGAAATAAAACATTGAAGTTGAAGGAAAAATTCATGAAACATAAATTTTTTGATAGAAAAACTATCGATCATACATGATGAGAAATACTTCATAGAAAATCTAAGTAGAACTTGATTATTTTTCAAAATAGTAAAACCTACTTTTAAAAAATTTTGATTTTTCATTGTTTATTTATTTAAAATAATTTGAATAATTTTGAATTTTTGTATGTATTTGCAATTTATTGACTAAATTTGAATTAATTTATGCATAATTTGATTATTTTTTAATTAATTTAAATATTTTTGAATTTATTTGAATAATTTTGAAAAGTTTTGAGTCTTTTGTTAAAATTTTTAAATTAATTTAAATAAATTTGATTTATTTATATTTAATTTGAAGTTATTTAAATTAATTTGAATATTTTTATTTATTTGTATTATTCTATAAAATTTATTATTTCGAATTTATTTTTTGTATTTTAATTTTATTTAAATTTATCTAAAATAATTTGAATTTTTTTAATTATTTTGAATTAATCTGAGGTTGAGTGATTGTTACTGTTCTTACACATATCCACCCAACTGATATCAATCTAGTCATAGGTTCTCCTATTCGGCCAACAATTTCCATCAAGATCGTTTTAGTTCGAGATAATCGGCACCTTTTAACACTTCAAACTCTTGTTTTTCATTCAGCATCAGAAAATTTATTTCTTTTAAATGAGTCCATTTTCTTTATCATTGGCGTAATTTATCACCCTCATATATCCATCGATGTTTGTTACGAAGAGATGTGTAAATTCCATATTTTATTTTTCCCACATTAATGACCAAAGTCTTCTGCACTGAGTTTGTTTTTATATTTTGAAATTTTCCTCCGATAATGCTCATAAATAATGATTATAAATACATTTGTAAAAAGCAGTTCCGAAAATTCGT
>CAUHTR010007466.1:25921-66229 GCA_959609185.1 Schmidtea polychroa | reverse complement strand
TATAAATTATTTTTAATTAATTTTCATGTTTTTTAGGAATTTTATGAAATTTATTTTATAAATATTTTGGAATTATTTTGATACAATGTAAGTCAGATATATTTTTAATTATAATTAAATCAATAACCAAATATATATATCTTTCTAAAACATTTCTGAAATTCTAATGAATATATAACTTAATTTAACTTGGTTTCTTTAAAAATGCATTTACAGGCATTTTCAGCGAGCCTTTTTTTTCAAAATTGACTAAAATAAAGTTATTATAGAAACGTATCTCAGCGGCGCATTTCTATAAATCGAAAGTTTGCATATGTTTTAGTATGTATTGTGTTTGTGTGCAGTATTTAATTTTTCTATCACTTTTTACTTTTCGATAGTGTAAGGCGTATCTCATTGCACTATTAATGAGAACATCAGCATGAAATCAATGTAAGCATGTATGTTTCTATAATGTAAGATTATAGTGCCGAAAATTCGCGAATATAAAAAAAACATCGATATATTTACTGATTCATAGTCAACCTTTTTAAAAATTATAATATCAATTGAAAAGAAATCAGTAGTGAAAATTGAAAAAAGTTCTTATAATATAGGCGATATGATATGATATTTGCTTAGTTGGTTATATTAACAAGTTATATGTTGTATTGTGCCCAACTTTGTACTGTTTATCCATGTGCACATCTTAATTAATTGCCTATTGTTAATTAAAGAACATTATTAATTCTTACATGCAATAAAATACAAAAAGATTTCGAAATGTATTAATAATTTTACATTTTTTATTTTTCAGTTTTGTATAGTGCTATAAAAATTAATTTTTAAATAGATGTAGAAGGTCAAAACTATGAAATAAGGAAGAAATGTTAATTGGTGAAAAAAATATTGGTGAACAGATATTTCCGATCCCATGGCGAGGGTCATGCCTGCTGGTGAGGCGAGTAAATGAATTCAAAACGCGTCTATTATTGGATAATTGAATTACAGATTTTCGATTCAATAAATATTGATGTGGTAAAAGAAATTCGAAAAATACAATTTAATAGTAAAAATATTTCTTTTTTATTTCCATTTAGTTTTATATATTATTAAAATTTTGATTAAAAAGGTGAACCAAAAGGTAATGTAAAATATTTGCTAGAAAATGAATTTTAATTCAATAAGTCGGCCGCAAAATCATTGCTTTATTTCTTAGTAAAGGGTCAACCTCAAATTGAATATCTGAACTAGAGACTCACCCGATAATATAAAAATGTGTTTAATAAAAATTAAATTAAACAATTTAAACAAAAGCTTAGAGCATGAAACGATCAAAATCATTTTTATTCTATTTTATATCATGTCATTTTTTGTAATAAGACAATTGGGTTAATGCTTGGTATTTGTCCTGTACAGATAAAAGGTTTTCACATGTTTGATGAATTGTGCTGAAAACCGAGAGTGGAAAACTTCATTCTTTTCTGTTTTTGCCTCTGGTTACAAAACCATACTCGAACAACGTTTTTTTTCAAATTTAATTTCTCCGCAATTTGGATGATTTTCTCACTTGATGGGCGCGGTTGAATTGTAAAAAATGCTTCCAACGATCGTTTTTCTGAATCTGTGATTGAAGTTCGTTTGCGTTTTCTTTCATCTATGTCAGAAAAGGCATCAGAACCATTTAATCTTTCCTTAGCTTCAGTTTCTGCGTCCTCGAGCCAGGTTTGCAATACTGGCTTAAGAGCAATCATATTGTTATGGCTGAGAGTTAGTGATTCAAATCGGCAAATTGTTGATTGGCTCAATGACCCGACTCCAGCTAATTTTAAATTCCCAAGAGCTCGGCCAACATCTGCTTGAGTTACTCTCAGTTTTATTCTTCTTTGTTTAAACCATTCAGCAAAAGCTTCTAATTCTCGGGTTTCATATTCAATGTCCCCTTGATTCACGACTTGAATCGGTTGCTGCATGCCTGAATAATTGGAGCCTAAAAAGGATGATGAAGATCCTTGAACCATGGAGACTCCTCCGATGTTAACATTTGGAGGACAGTTACTATTGTAATTCGGATATGAAATATTTCGATGAAATGAGTTATGAATATTTGGATTTATATAAGTCATTTGGTCAGTTTCCGATAACCCAGTTGAATTGAGTCTTACAAAAGACTGGTGTTGAGGTATCAAGTCGAATGATTGATTGAAACCTGCTGCAACCCTTGAATAGTAAGTGTTCATGTCTTGAAATCCAGCAGAGCAATTCGTATCCACTGAATAAAATCCGTTAGAATTGCTCGTTGATTGGCTGTTTTCTGGACATTGGTAAAAAAAGTTTGGAATGTTCGAAGAGGTAATTTTAAGATTTGCATTTGATAAAAAATCATTATCAACGGAATCGCTACCTGAATTCTAAAGGTAATGGTTAAGTGTTCCGAAGATGATACCTTACTTACATTGTGTGGAAATCTCCAACCGACAGATGCAGAGTTATGATAACCACCATTAGTTAGAAGTGAACAACTTGTTGCAACTCCATTTTCCATTATGGCAATTCAATATAAGTAAATTTGGTTTTTGAAATATTCAACGCCGATCTGAATAATTACTGAACAATTGCTTTGCGAGATGGAGAATGCTACTGAATATTAATGCGACAATCTCAAGTTCAGCCAATCAAATACTGCCAATCTTTACTCAATTTCCCCATAGGAAGATACACAATTTGCGCATGTAGTGACATGAGGCGATTCTCAAGATAGATTGGTTGCCTGTCTTCAGATTTTCGCGAGAAAATACAATTTAAACTTGACAGATTTTGTAATAAATATACTATTTAATTATTACTTTATTATTATTATTATTATTATTATTATTATTATTATTATTATTATTATTATTATTATTATTATTATTATTATTATTATTATTATTATTATTATTATTATTTATTTATTTCGAAGCAATTTTTAATATACAGTTCCACATATTTTTTTTATTTTTAATTACAATATATTATCTTGAGAAAATATGAATCCTCCAGTATTGCAATAGTTCTCAAACTTTTCGAGAGTAAAGAATAGTTTTTGAATATTTGAAAAATTCATAGAGATTTTTCATAAATTTTATTAATTTTTTAAGAATATTGTCTGTCACCGTTGATCGAATATTTTGATTATATACTATCGCATTACTGAAAGAGAAAATTCCAAGCGAAAATTCCAAACACCAATTGTAGAATCTTACAAAAGTTTTACGCCCAAATACTAAATTTTTTTACCCCCTTGAGTAACAATTTTTAATTTCTTTTTTTTTGATTTCACAGAAATCTCAGCCAATTTTAAAAATATATAGCTCACTCGATTCGCAACAACCTTTTCGAAAAATTGAAAAATTGCAAAAAAAATAAAATCAAAGATTTTACGAATTTTTTATAATACAATTCATAGACAGTTTATATATATATATATATGGTTATTTACGGTACTTTTTATATCTTAAGACTTATGAATTGTTATAATAAAGATATTTAGTGGTCATTATTATTTTTTTTTATTATAATTAATTAATTATTATTATTGTTATATTATTATTATGTGCTGGTTTTATGTGTTTTATTCAAAGTTTCCCATGGCATCTGAAAATACATTTTTGAATGAATTTCAACCACTTAATATTAAGAATCAAAGAGAAATGTCTAAAAATTATTTGTAACAATAAAAAAGTGCTTTAGCCAGGGATTTTAGATTTCCTAAAGAGGTTGCTGCATTGCTAACATAAAAAAGTGTTATATAGTTATATAGTTANAATAAATTCTTCCATATCATAAAAAAAATTCTCCACGATTTCTTAATTTTTAACAATCAGAATAAACTGACATCTATTTTATATTCTTTTATATCCAATATTATATTTGATGGTAGTGTAAATAAAGTATTTTGTTTTTTAAGAAATATATTTTAAAATTTAATATCCCTACTATAAGGTGGGAAATGTGAGTCAAAGTTTGACAAAGTGTTACAGATATTGTGTGTATTGTCTACAAATTTTTTTTCTGACTGTTTTCTTGAAGTTTTGTTTTTTATGCATTGGCTCAATCTCGGTACATGATTGTTTATTTTGGAATTCAGTCTACAGTCTCACCTTCACTTGCATCTTTTATCATTAATTCAAAATTATTCTCGCATTGTTACAAAATTTATTATTTATCATTCATAAATATCATGTGAAATTCCAAGGTCATTCATTACTCATTAATAATTTTCCATTCAGTTTCAATTACAATTATTAAAACGTGTGAAGTTCAGCTGATCTACTAACAAAAAGAATTTAAATAATAAATCTAAAAATCACAAATTGAGTAATAAAGCACCGATATAATATTTATTATATATTCAAATGTCGAAACCAGAAGTGAAATTAAATGAAAATTCTCAAATTCATTTGAAATAGATCTGACTGCGGTCAGTGATCTCATTGTTATAAAGAGGACAAACGATAGAAACAATTTCAACAAAGTTAAATTGCGAAAGATCATGGAAAAATCATAATTTAATTTTTGTGGTTTTTCTATGAAATTCTTCGATTTCTACCTTGATATTGGTTTCCGTGCATGCGTTAATGGGCTGCTGACCTTGAGATGTTATTTTGTGAATGTTTCCACCAAAAAGAATTATTGATTTAATTATATAATCAATTTTTTTAATTTGCATAAAGATCAATGGAATAAATCAATAATATTGTGTGAATTGATATCTTCTACAATAATTGGATTAATGGGGTCTTTCCTTATTTATTTTCACAATCAAATTCCTCCGATTAAGTTTTCCTTTACTATTGCACATTGACTACTTCTGTTTTTCAAATGGACGAATTTTATTTTATTAATTCATTCCCAAATTTTTCCAAACGAAATGATTTTTATTTTCTTTTATCAGAACTGTTTAGAAGGTTTTTCTACTGTCGAGTTTATTCGGTCACTATTTTTTATGTGAATGAAGTGGTAAAAAATCTCACTGTCCTCGTTATGACCACCGAAAAGCAGATTTTCAAAACCTGATTATTACAATCTGGAACTCGATTAATCAGACAGCTCCCTTTCAGCTTGTTTTCATGATTAAAGTTTCCATTGTTGTATTTGATGACAGAAAGTTAAGTCTTTCTCCATATTCAAACCATTGATTAATGAAAGCCGATTACAAATCATGAGGCTGGATGGTTAGATAATATGGCAAGCATAAATCTGACATTATTAGCAATCGTTTATTTAATGAAATATTTCACTTTTAATTCTCAATAATTGATGCCAATCGAAATACACTGATTCCATTGGTTGATTTTACATTGATATCGGCTTTATTTTCAATTAGTATATTGATTATATCTACGGTGACCATTTTTGAACAGAAAAAATAAGGGACAAACATTTAAGTAAAACATTTTCCAATTTTAAACATAAACAGTCTTCTTTTTATTCAGGTAAAATAAGAAACAAAATAATATTGCATCTTCATAATTAGTATCTAGAAAAAACAATGTAATTAAGAGAATACAAATAAAATATAATTATACTTTTAATATTTTTGAGTAGAATGAATTTTTTTAAGAAGATCCTTTTCTTCTTTTAAAAAATTATAAAAATCTATGCAATTGAGATTAAAATTGCACTTACATATTAATAGTGATCTAATTGTATCAACTTTCATTGTGATTTTTCTGCTGTCCAGAAATTATTCATGATGGAGAACACTCGTTCTGTAGGTGCATTTGAGCCTGGTAAACAGAAACAAAACTCGACAATTTTCAAGACATTTTTATAAGAAATTTTTTGTTCATCAAATGTTGAAAAAATTTCCACCCATCTTTTATCACCACATATATTATTTGCATTCCAATCATTTATCTTTTCCTCAGTTGCAAAATTTGTGATGCACGACACTTCATCAAATTCGGTATTTTTGCACAGATGTAAACTAAACCGTCTTCAACTTTTGACCAAGATATTACAGTTCGTAACAAAATCCATTCAACAACAAGTATATTTTCGAATTCTTTTGTCCATTGGCTTAAATATTTTACACAAGTATCATAAAAAGCAAACACTGTATGTTTGAATCTTGAAATATCAATTTCTTGATTTTTTTCTAAATCTGTAATCAAATTTCTTCTTTGTATTAATTTAAATTTTAGTTCTTTTAAAATAATTGCAACTTC
The DNA here is from genome assembly GCA_959609185.1 of Schmidtea polychroa. Classification (NCBI taxonomy): domain Eukaryota; kingdom Metazoa; phylum Platyhelminthes; order Tricladida; family Dugesiidae; genus Schmidtea; species Schmidtea polychroa. Next base: position 60,038 of record CAUHTR010007466.1, on the reverse strand, counting down.
AATCATTGATATATTTTCTGATTCGATTTGAATAATATAGTTATGAAAAGTTGAACTTTGAGAATGTACAAAAATTAACCATACTTCAGCACATGGATCTTGAAACAAATTTCTCAAAATGGTAGGACATTTTTCTTGGCTCAAAAAGAAAGATTTTAATGCAGGAAATAGTTTCAGTACTCTTTCAATAGCCGGTCTAAGAGAAAGCCATCTAGTCTTACTAAAACCTAATAACTTTTTGTACTCAACATTTATGGAATCACATAATTCCTTTAATTTTTCTATCCGTACTGAATAAATATAAAAAAATGAATAAATCTTAACTATTACAACTTCCACATCTAGAGGAAGATTTTCTACTGCACTTTGTATACAATTGTTCACGATGTGACCAGCACAATTTACACCAATTAAGTCTCTTCCAATAGATTCTTTCATTTTATAGAAAACATTATTTTTTCCTTTTCTCGCAGCGCCACCAAAATTGCAATTGGTATTATCAGCACATAAAGCCAGCAATTTATTGGCTATTTCATATTTTATTAAAACTTCTTTAATATAACTTGTTATAATGTCAGATGTTTCTCCTGGTAATTGTTTAATTTCAAAAATTTTTACAACAATTCCTTGTTTTGGTAAAAAGTATCTGCCCAGAATTGGCCAGAACTTGACGCATCCGTGATTCGAACAGTCTGAATAAATAGTTAAAAAATTCACAGAAGACACATCATTTGCAATTGAATTTAAAGATAATGGTGTAAAAATATTGCAAATTATTGCCTCTGATTTTGTTCTGGCACAAGCGAATTTCTCATTGAAACATTTCTTAATTAATTTTGTCGTGCAATCAGTGGAACGAAATGAATGATTATGTTGCACTGTGTGATATGCCCAGGCGCCTTCAATAAGAGCCAAATTCTTTTCGCTATCGTTAAAGTTTTGATTTCTTAAAAATGAATTTAAGTTTTTACTACTACTTGCAGCAATATCAGCTTTTTTGTGCTTCACACTTTTTAAATGCTGCGATATGTCCCAGCGGCCACTGCTCGCAATTGAAAATTCAGCATAACATTTGGAACATCTTACGTCACTATCTGTTGAGGTTTTTTTAATAAATGGATATTCTTTTTCTAGTAATTCATTAAATATACATTTCCGCTTTGGTGGCATCCTTTAAAAAAATTATTCACTAACTATTAATAGAACATTTTAAGATTATCTAAAGTTACTTACGTTAAAATATTCAAATAAACATTAAAAATAATATATGTCCTTATAAAATCTTTAAAAAGAATTATTCACTAATTATTAGTAGAATTTTTATACAAAGTTAACTTTAAATATTCAAATATTCAGTTAAACTACAAATATTCAAATAAACAGAAAAACGAATTATTTACTTATTTTAAACATATGTTTTAAAAATTTTTTGACATCGGCTTTATTTTCAATTAGTATATTGATTATATCGACCATTTTCTTGAACTTGAATCCTCAATAATTGATGCCAATCGAAATACACTGATTCCATTGGTTGATTTTACATTGACATCGGCTTTATTTTCAATTAGTATATTGGTTATATCGACCATTTTCTTGAACTTGAATCCTCAATAATTGATGCCAATCGAAATACACTGATTCCATTGGTTGATTTTACACTGACATCGGCTTTATTTTCAATTAGTATATTGGTTACATCGATCATTTTCTTGAACTTCAAAAATTGATATCAAAGCTAAATCAAAATATTGATTACCTCATTATTCATATTGATTTCAGTTTCAAAACATTCAGTAAAGGAGAAATTGTGCAATTTTTGGCATTATTGACCAGCATTGGCTATTGATTTACAGATCAAGTTTCAAACCTTTAATATCCAGATAAAGCAAGGAATTGTTTCACGCACATTTTAATTGGTTGAATCGAGCCTTTCAAGAAAGCATGGAAAGTGTCACAAGGGATTTTATTGACAAAGAGCTCATTTTCAGAATTTGACAGTAAAATTAAATAAAATGAATAACTAAAGTCATTTATATATATTATTTGAAATGTCAAATATAAAAAAAAATTGTCGTCAGAACTCAGCGGTTCCCAACTTTTCGTTTGGCACTCTTAGAGTTACCTAATTAATCTAGATATACATATATATTTGTGAAAATTTTTCAAGTGTTTTAATCATTTATATGCAATGAATATCATTCATATTATATCATTGGACTGTTTTTTAATAAATAGAATGTCCATTGAAAAAAAAATCAGTGGTATAAAATATATTATTTCGGTATAAAATATATTATTTTAAATCTTTTTGTTTCCTTTTTTTCTTATTACTTGATCAAAAATTTATTTTCCGCCGTAACACAATTTCCTGAACTACCTTAATCAAGTGTTGCATATTTATTTAAAATGACAGTGCTCGCCGATGACAGCAAACGAATTAGATTTGAGATAAATGGGAATCTGGTCAAGCTGGCTACATCTCCGAGTCGGGAGTGGATTCTGTTTTCAAATGAAATATTCTTTTCAGTTGATTAAAGCTGCAATGCTCAAAACTATCAAAATACATCCATTGTTCAACATCCACAGTATCCTAAATTGAAACACTCAAATGGATTTATCCAATATCTCTCCTCAAAATATCACTTAATTAGCTTCTTTGAATACCAAATTAACAGAAACATTCCTCATTTCTCGAATTACAGCACAATATAAACCACTCAATAACATCTAGACGTATTATAATTATTCAATCAATAATACAAATCTCACAAATCCAGTCTGATCAATATCGAATGTTTTATCAATCAAATATTTACAATTATCCTAAATACTGCTCGTAATTGCCTCATAAAATAGATAATAAATGCTAGAGATATTAATAATGTTAATATTACTCCATTATTATCAATTATATTCTTGCTCCGTTTAATGTGTTGTTATCACAGCAATGTTTTTTATCGATTTTGAATAAAGAGAATGAGCTAATACCAATACAGTTCCAAATGCCTACAGATCAATAAATTAATTAATTGACAACAATTTTTTCTTCATTGTTGGAATTAAGATCAACAGCATTTTATTAACAATATATTTCAATATTTAGAGGTTGTCGTAGAAGATTTCTCTGTTTTATGTGTTTGTATCAATCTGGTATTTCAGCAATATTTTTATCGATTTTAAATAATGGAAATTGGCTAATGCCAATGTAGTTCTAAATTTCTACAGATCAATAAATAAATTAATTGACAAAAATTTTTTCTTCATTATTGGAATTAAGATCAAAAGCATTTTATTAACAATATATTTCAATATTTAGAGGTTGTGGTAAAAGATTTCTCTGTTTTTTATGTTTTTTATTATTATCGATTTTAAATAATGGAAATTGGCTAATGCCAATGTAGTTCTAAATTTCTACAGATCAATAAATAAATTAATTGACGTTAATTTTTACTTCACTATTGGAATTAAGATCAACATCATTTTTATTAACAATGTATTTCGAGATTGTCGCCGAAGATTTCTCTGTTTTATGTATTTGTATCAAGCTAGTATTTCAGCAATGTTTTTTACCGTTATATTTCTATGTTAATTAATTGACATCAATTTTTTCTTCATTATTGGAATTAAGATCAACAGAATTTTATTAACAATATATTTCATTATTTCGAGGTTGTCGTATAAGATTTCTCTGTTTTGTGTATTTGTATCAATCTGGTATTGTAGCAATATTTTTTATCAATTGTAATAATGGAAATTGGCTAATGCCAATGTAGTTCTAAATTTCTACAGATCAATAAATAAATTAATTGACGTTTATTTTTACTTCACTATTGGAATTAAGATCAACAGCATTTTTATTAACAATATGTATCGTTATGTCGAGGTTGTCATAGAAGATTTCTCTGTTTTATGTGTTTGTATCAATCTGTTATTTCAGCAATATTTTTTACCGTTATATTTCTATGTTAATTAATTGACATTAATTTTTACTTCACTATTGGAATTAAGATCAACAGCATTTTTATTAACAATATATTTCATTATGTGGAGGTCTTCGTCGTCGAAGATTTCTCTGTTTTATGTGTTTGTATCAAGCTGGTATTGCAGCAATGTTTTTTATCGATTTTGAATAAAGTAAATGTGTTAATGCCAATGCAGTTCCAAATGTCTACAGATCAATAAATAAATTATTTGACAATGATTTTTACTTCACTATTGGAATTACGATCAACAGAATTTTTATTAACAATATGTTTCGTTATGTCGAGGTTGTCATAGAAGATTTCTCTGTTTTATGTGTTTGTATCAATCTGGTATTTCAGCAATATTTTTTATCAATTGTAATAATGGAAATTGGCTAATGCCAATGTAGTTCTAAATTTCTACAGATCAATAAATAAATTAATTGACAACAATTTTTTCTTCATTGTTGGAATTAAGATCAACAGCATTTTATTAACAATATATTTCAATATTTAGAGGTTGTCGTAGAAGATTTCTCTGTTTTATGTGTTTGTATCAATCTGGTATTTCAGCAATATTTTTATCGATTTTAAATAATGGAAATTGGCTAATGCCAATGTAGTTCTAAATTTCTACAGATCAATAAATAAATTAATTGACGTTTATTTTTACTTCACTATTGGAATTAAGATCAACAGCATTTTTATTAACAATATGTTTCGTTATGTCGAGGTTGTCATAGAAGATTTCTCTGTTTTATGTGTTTGTATCAATCTGGTATTTCAGCAATATTTTTTACCGTTATATTTCTATGTTAATTAATTGACATTAATTTTTACTTCACTATTGGAATTAAGATCAACAGCATTTTTATTAACAATATATTTCATTATGTGGAGGTCTTCGTCGTCGAAGGTTTCTCTGTTTTATGTGTTTGTATGAAGCTGGTATCGTAGCAAATTTTTTGATCGATTTTTAATGAAGGAAATGGCTTAATGTCAATGCAGTTCCAAATGTCTACAGATCAATACATAAAAAAATTGTCATTATTTTTACTTCACTATTGGAGTTAAGATCAACGTTTTTATTGACAATGTATTTCATTATTTAGAGGTCGTCGTAGAAGATTTCTCTGTTTTAGTGTTTGTATCAAGCTGGTATTGTAACAATATTTTTATCGATTTTGTAGAAAGGAGTGGGCCAATGCAGTTCCAAATGTCTACAGATCAATAAATAAATTTATTGGCCTCAACTTTTACTTCATTTTTGAATTAAAATCAGTAACATTTTCAAGATCAAGAATGTAATTTACCATGCGAAATTATTGTGAAATTGGCTTTAAAAATAAATTAATCAATTTGCATGATTTTGATTAACCTTTTGCTGTGATATTTTTCCTTTTATTTTAAGGAATCCAATTGCGTAAGGTTTATTCATGGCATTGGTTCATATCTGATATTCAATTTATTATTTTAGAAATTTCATTGTAAGAAAAGTAATAATTGTAATTTAAGCCAGTGTTTTTATGATATTTGGTTTGAAAATATTTTGATGACAACCTTAACATTTATATTTGATGGGATCAAATTTTTGTGTGAAAATATATAGTTATAATTTTCAGTTTTTTAATAAAAATTTTTAACGAAATCTTACTTTTGTTATTTATTAAATTTAACATCAATAATTAGGACGATAAATGCGAAATGATTGTGGCTAAAAAGGGAATAATGTTTACTAATTACATGATACATGAAAGAGTAAATAGAGGTGATATTCTGAATTAATTTATCAGAGATCGTTTGCAAACTTTTACTATATATAAACAATCATTTGTAGATGCCGCGCTTTTTAATAAATCTTTCTGTTGGGGTTGGATCCGATAAAAACGAGGGCCATGAGGGCTGATTAGGATAAAATAATAAGCCGAATAAATAAAATTACTAACAATAGCATAAATATAATAATAGTATTACAATTACCTAAAATAAATTATAAATAAAAATAGTATATTTAAATTACTATATTTAGATTATATAATTTTTATAGTAATTTAATAAATAAAATATGTATAAATAGTAAATATAAATTAATTATGTGTAAAATAAATTAATATAATTAGTTCATATTTTAAAGAGAGAGGAGAAATAAATATTTATTCGCATTAATCAATATTGATTTTTAACCCTTAATTGTCTTCAACGTTAATCACTAATTAATAATCAGCTTTCTAACAGATGCGGAAATATAATTTAAATGTGACAGCGGGCCAACCGAGAAGGATTTAGAATACTCGTGAAAAATAAAAACAGTTGCGACCAGAAGCGAGAGCAATTATTAAGTATAAAAGGTGAATCTCCAACCTGCTCATTTAGAGAAAGAAAGCTATATCTAGCTTAGAGAAAATATTGGATTTTAACTATAAGGTTAATTAATCTATTTATTTGTTAATTTTAAGGAAACGCACACCCGACCACGAGAAGAAGTGTTTCTGTCTGTCTTGCTTGTTGGGCTAAAATATTAGAATATAATGTAGAATCAAATATTAGATCATTTTTTGGAGATAAAATCCTGATGTGGGGAAGATATATTGATGATATTTTCATAGTCTCCACGGTACCTCTCAACATAATCTTGGCACATACAAACTCCACTGACACCAATATATAGTTCACTCTTGAACTACCTGACCCAGAAGACAAAATTACTTTCTTAGATGCCATGATAAGTCCTTTTGAAGGTCTAGACACACTCACATTCAACAAAGATTTATTCACTAAAAGTCTATACAGTGGACGCATCCTTCATTGGGAAAGTTACATTCCACTCCAGCGAAAAATCTCTCTATTAATAGAAGAGAGAAAAAGAGCAATAAGGAACTGTTCGGACAAAACGAAAAACCAAGAAACCCTTGAATACTTCAAAACACGGTTTTTACAAAATGGATACCCAAAGGAGTTCGGGGGAAAATACTTTTTGAGTGTGTAGCCAAATCAAGTAAATAATTATTATAAATACTATAGGTATTTATAATAATCCAATTATTAAAAATTTGTTTAAATGTTTAAATTCCGATTTTCTTCGACCACGTGGTAGCGTGGTTCTAACAAGTTGACGCTGCGCTTGAGCTGGCATCAATAAAAAATCAAAATATTTTCACCTCCTCACCAGTTTACAACCACAAATCCTTGAAGAATACTTGGATCTATTGAACCCACAAATCAAACTGACGTATTCGACGTTAAAAGACACAATAATCAGGGGATCGAAAGGATCGACAACAGGGGATGCCAACAAATTTCTGCAGAGAGAAAAACTTGGTGACCGTAAACCAAGTCAATTGCTCAGGGAACTTAAGCGCGGTTACAAACTAATGGAAACTCATAAACGAGCCATATCCTGAGATTTCAGTTTATAAATTGCATGCCAGTTCACATACAACACTTATTAGTGTCAAAGGAAGCGGATATTGATGAGCTGCAAACACCGCAAACTTACACATGGGCATCGAAAATCATGTTATATCTCAGGTGGAAAATCGACAACAAGCCAAAATCCAGTATCAACAGGCAATAGAAAATCTCCCAAATCAAATCAATGTTATTCAAATTCAGTTAATACAACTACCTGTCAACAATGAATCCTATATGCTATTTCCACAGAAGATTTGGAAAATAGATGCCAGAAAATGCGAACAGCAGCAATAAAGGCACACTCAGATGAGGCCTCCAGAAGTTGGCCAAATGAACTTCCATCAATTCTACTTGGACTTCGCAATGTCATCTCTGAAGAGACAAATGTATCACCAAGCCAAAGTGTTTTTTGAACTGATGTACCGCTACCTGGCGATATCATAATCAGAAGGAAAAGAAATCATAATTGAAAACCATTCCTACCGAGCGAGCTGAAGGAATCTACTCACGTGTGGCTCAAAACCAAATCAAGAATCGCCCTCAAGCCTGTATATGACGAACCATATAGGCTAATTAGCCAAAGTTCAGATTTTAAAATATTTGAAATTCAATTACCAACGAGGACTTTACGAGTATCGGTAGACAAACTCAAAGCAGCCCATCTCCAAGAATCTATTAGATCACTCCATGACTTTGGCAGAGGGCTATGTAGCCAAATCAATTAAATAGTTATTATAAATAATATAGGTATTTATAATAATCTAATTATTAAAATTTTGTTTAAATATGTAATAAAAATAAAGATTCACAAATTCAAAAAGTGTCTTGTTTCTAAATAATGTTTTCTGAAAATGACAAGAGAGTGAATATAACTTCAGTAGGAATAATACACAAAACGAACATGTCAATAAGCCAGTAATATATCTAAGCTTTCCTTTTTAAACAATAAGACATGCAATATAATCAGAGCTTACATTCGCAATGTGGAGTTGCCAGTTCATATTCGCCCAATTTTTACAACCGCTGCATCTTTGAAATCACAGCTTCGTAAGTCTCAAAATCTCTAACATCAGACCTATTTCATCGAGATTGTATATGCCAATCTTTCACCAAATGTCTTTGCTTCTCAAAAAACATTTTATACCAAATAACTTGTAGAAGATGTGACGCACCGTACATAGGCGAAACACATAGAACGTTCGAAACAAGGCATAACGAACACATCAATAACAAAACCAGCAATTATAACGAACACCGGAAAAAAAGTGCACAAATCAGCACCACGAAACAATATGCAAAATATTACAAGATGCGATCAAAATACATTGCAAAGATTAGTCGCAGAGACTATGTATATCAAAAAACTTAAACCGTCCATCAACATTCAACTAAATTTTAAAAAAATCCCAGAGACATTTATTTAAATTTAAATTAAAAATATAAAAAATTTAAAAAAACATTTTTTAAAAAAAATTTGAAATTATAAAATAAAATAGAAAAATAGAAAATATTATTAAAATATAATTATAGGAAATATAAGTAAAATATAATTAAACCAATAAATTTAATATAAAATAAAATAAATTTATTTTTCTCCATCAATAAGTGGGTAAATGTAATAATGATCAAATTGGAAAAGGCAGTGCCGAAAATTCGCGAGTATCAAAAAACATCGATATATTATTGATTCATAGTCTTCAAGCTTTCTTTTAAATGAATTCAATGGGAAAAAAATCAGTAGTGAAATTGGAAAAAGATGTTCTTATAATATTATTAATAATTAATATTAATTATAAAACAATTTATTTTCAAACATTTCATTTTTAATTTTCAAATTTATTTTTACATCATTTCCGTGTTGTACTTAATACATTTTCATTAATTTTAATAAAAAAATTTCTTGTTATTCTTTATTATTTCTTTCGGGTTTTACTTAATTTTGTATTTATTGATGTTGATGAAGTAAAATTTATTCAAACTTTGTCCCTGTGTATATTTGCGTGTCATTATTTGCCTGATTATGTTATGTTTCTTTATGTTTAATTTGCATATGAATAATTTTAATTAAAATCTTTGTGATGTGTTGCCACCACATTCAAACCAATCGAACCAGTTTTTAACTAAGCATCCAATAAGCTTAAAGTTATTTAAATTTTTATAGTTTCTTTTCTTGTTCTAATCAATGAAAACTGGTAGTCTAGAGTTTGACTCATGAAACAATAATTTTATATCTTAACAACTTGATTAAATAATATAAACTTAAAATATTTAATGAGTTTAATTAATTTAAAATTTATTACTTTCATTAATTTATTAAAGAACTATATTTTAAAAAAATGTATCGAAAAATTGCAGTGTCACTAGATATTTCATTATTAAATAATAAATACTAAATTATTTAATTTAATAAATATTTAAAATTTTAGCGAAATTAATTTATCATATTCCAAATAAAGAACTACATTCTGACATAAATTTGAAATAGTAAAATTTTCTAAACAGTTTTATTTAATAAAAAATTACAATTTAATTGTTTTAATAACATAGAATAAATTTTTAAAATGAACTTTAAAGAATTGGTATAATAAATTTATAAATGATATAACAACTTATATATTTTTAGGGAATAAGAGACGATTTATGTAAGGTTTGCCAAGAATACGGTTGGAAAGAACCTACAAACATTCAAAAATCAGCAATTCCAGTTGCTCTTACAGGCATGAAATTTTAGTTAATAATAATTTGGTTTTCATAATATTATAGGAGTTGATATAATAGGCTTAGCTGAAACTGGAGGAGGAAAAACCGGTGCCTTCTTATTACCTATTTTGAATGTAATATTGTGGTTAATTATTTGTTAATACTTATTTTTTAGGATTGGTTAAATAGAGATAAACCCGTAATGTTTGCATTAATACTTACTCCAACTCGTGAATTAGCAACACAAATTGAAGAACAATTTATTTACCATGGGGAGCAAATTTGGTTTAAAATCAACTCTAATTATCGGTGGTGAAGATATGAGCAAACAAATGACCGAGATAGGTAATTGGGATTCACATATCATCGTTGCAACTCCCGGTCGAGTTGTGTCGTTGATGGAAAAATCCAAACAAGCTCGTAAAATGCTGGAAACCATAGAAAAACTGGTAATCGACGAAGCTGATAGAATGCTCCATTTGGAATTCGAATCTGACATGGAAGCAATATCTAAAGTGCTACCAAAGAAAAACAGTTTTACCAACAAAAAGAAACTGGGAAAAGGTCAAATTAAATGTGTCCGACAAACCCAATTGTTTTCTGCTACTTTCAGCGCTCATGTAAGTCTTTATCGGAACTGAAAGTACAATATCGATTCGCCTATTCTAGATTGAAAAAGTCGCCAGATATTTGCTATCAAAACCGAACAAGATTTTCGTCGATAACAAGCTGCAAATTCCTAAACAGTTAAAACAGTTCATTCTCGTCATGCAATATGTCGATCGGATTCCGAGTTTGTTCGGATTGTTGCGGTTTCATTTAGCGAAGGAAATCGAAACGGACAACCTAAATCGAAACGCAAACGGAACAAAGGAGCGCAATCGTATTTGTGACAACCTGTAAGCAAACGAAACCATTGGAAACCTACCTCAACATAATGGGAGCATCGGCGGTCGCGCTCCACTCACAACTGTCACAGAATCAGCGTGAGATCGCAATTGATCGGTTCAAAACCGGTGATGCGAATATTCTGATCGCTACAGATATTGCCAGTCGAGGATTGGATGTTGATCACGTTCGGCTAGTTGTCAATTATGATCTGCCCCAAAATCCTGATTGGTATAAACATCGTGTCGGACGGACCGCTAGGGCAGGTAGGGATGGAACCGCTGTCACATTTGTCAATGAGATCAATCGGGATCAATATATCGGAATGGAGAAGCGGCTGGGATTGGCGGGGAAGGTGCCGGTTCATCCCGATGTCGAATTGAGCCGGAAAGATTTAACGAGATCAGCAAACGCCATTAAGAAGGCGAGACAGGAACAGAGAGAAAGCGCCGAGAAACTCAATGGCTTGGATATGGATTTTATACATCTTAACAGCAATTTCAGCACGAAACGTGCTAAATTTTCAGAAAAAGAGAAAAATAATAAATAAATATTTTGTTTCCTTTATTTGGTCTGTGATTGGTCAATTTTAATTTTTCATTAAATAACAATTTGTAACTTGATTTCATTTTTCTTTCTGAATAACGATTGTAATCCTTGGCATTTTCAAATTTTAAACATAAAATAATTCCGTTAAGCCATATCCAACTTGTTTTTTAAGAAATTGCTCCTTTACCTATTTTCCATAGTACAAAATAAGCTGTATGCGATGTGAAAATTAACAATTCCTAACGATATCTTTGCAAATGGACAACTTAAGCGAATTTTTTTTGTGAATTTTATGAATAAACTAGAAAAAATGCAATTATTTATCGTTTAAATGTGTTTTAGAGCTAAAATTACCGATTTACGTTGAAAAATGATGACAAATTATAAGATTAATTAATTGACGGTAATTTTATATATTGATTCAAAATATGATTTAAAAATTTTCATGTATTTTCCTATGTAACATGATAAAAAATAGATAAAGAAGTCATTTGAAAGGAGATTCACGCAAATTAAATCATATCGTGTCAAGAAACCCCACGAAAAAAGATAAAAGTGGACAAGCTAATCACGATTCAATAATTCAGCAAAGAAATACAATGTCAACAAGACTTGTATTAACATTCATTAACCAGCAACGTTAGTTATCCTCCTTGAGTCAGCCTGCCTTGATAAAAATTTTCAAATGTTTCAATAGTCTGATGAAATTATTCATGTTCATTACTCACTTTTACCAAGTCTTCAGGTGATTCTAGATGATTCTTCAAGAATTGAAGTTTGAGTGGCATGTTGACCACTAGGAGGAAAATATGTTCAAAACAGTTTAATTATTGATGATCCAAGTTGTTGCTACGTCATATATGTTCAGAAACAAATTGTAGTTTGAAGAATTGTGTTTTGCAAAAAATTTCTTAATACCTCAGAGAGCATTCTAGATTTTAATCAGTGGTGTAACGTGAAAGATATGTATTACCAGAACGAGATGAAAATAACGTTTTTTGGCTAAAAAATTATACATTTAAAAAAATTCAGTTTAAAATAAGTTGAATATTTTAAATCACATTGGATCAATTGCATGTTTGGTTTTAAGCGCATAATAGTTATTATCACTCGTAAAATTGGATTATTTGTAATTGATCTTTATGTGATTTCAACCGACCGTTTGTATTTTTAATAAATCGCCACAGAAGTGTGTTTTAGTTACTGCATATTATAAAAACGATAATATTTATCAATAATTTTAAATTGCTAAATTTATTTGAGTTTAGAACTCAACATTTCTAAAAACTTCTAATGAAAGCTAAAATAGTATAAAATATTTGTCGTAAGTATTCAAATGAAAAGAAAACTATAACATTCAGCAAAGAAATACTAAATTTTCACTTGTTTTAACACTGAATTTGAATCAATAAAGTTATTTAGCAAAGTCGAGCCACTAAAATAACTTTTGCTTTATAAGTTAGTGTTTAAATTAACTAAAATATTTATTAATGAAAAACTATATTGGATCCTTTGTTTTCAAATATTTAATAAACAAAAGAACAATTCATAATGAATTAAATCATTTTAGAAGCATAGATAGGTTTGGTGGATTACATTACAATTTAAACGATGCTAAATTTACAATTTCCGTCGCATCATTTGATAAATTCATTGATGGTTAGTATATTTGGTAAAAAAATGACTAAATATGTTTTAGGTTTGTTAAATGATAATTCTGCACCAAGCGTATGGTTTAGTCTTCCAATATCTCTAGGAAATCTATTACCAACATTGGATAAATTTGATTTCAAATTTCACCACGCAGAAAATAATATTTGTAGTAGTTGTTAAATGGTTGAAAAATTCTCCAAATAAGATTCCAGTTTTTGGAACCCATCAATTAGGAATTGCTGGTGAGTTATTATGAATTGAATAATTAGTATAATTCCATTCAGCTGTAGTATGTAGAGAGAAGGAGAAATTAATTTTAATGATTAAAGAAAAGAATAGCAAGGTAAGATTAATAAATTTAGGAATATAATTGTTTTTATTTTCATTTTTAAATTATTAATCTATCTAGATAAGAGGATTAAATCTATTGTATAAAGTAATTTAAAGTGATGTTGCTATATACTATTTATAGTAACTAATTAAATATTATAAAATATTATTTGAATAACTAATTAAGTTGTAATATTCAACCGAATGATATGAATTATGTTCCTTGTAGAATTCTAAGCCACTTACTTCGATTTGGTCGGCATTAAAGTATAGGTTCTAGCTTGGTGGGTTAATTTACTTTTTTCGTTCAATTCGGGTGCATACATTTATCGATTAGATATATTAAATAGACTAATCAGCTTAATTTAACCATACAAATTTCAATTCATTTCCAGATAATTAATTCAATTAATATTGTATTATTATTGAGATTGAAGGAAAAAGCCAGTAAAGAAATTTTGTAATTCGAACAAAATATTACATTGTTTTCACAAATAGCCGATTTAATCGAAACTATGTAATTTTTGGATTAATGCTTTGAGCAATCATTTTCAATTGACTATTATTCATGGGGGATATGCGTATGGGGATATATATATATATATATATATATATATATATATATATATATATATATATATATATATATATATATATATATATATATATATATATATATATATATATATAATGCACACGTGCAATCGATGATAGAAAGTATTCATGATATTTTCACACATTTCTCCTACACCAGCTTCAATTAAATCTTTCGTTTTCTTGCGAATATTCTTGTCTTTATATGTCCCAAAAAAGTCGAGCTGTGATTGGTCAGATGATCTTGCATACCAATTTCAGTGCCAATACGGTTTTGATCACAATAGATCTTGCAAAGATATTCCCTGTCGGTATGATTTTCCATTCAGCTCCTGAGAATGTCTTTCAAATGTAATTTCAAAATGTTGATTACATCTATAATTCAATGTACCCAGCTGTTTACCAATCTTTCTTTTGAAATCTTTATATCCTCCAGAATACGGCAATAACATCGCATATATTGGCTCATCTTGTTTGTTAGTATCAATACTCATATTCACTGCATCATTCGATATATCAGTCCATTTACATTCATTCATACTACGATCCTTAGCATTATTCATACATTTATCAACGGTTTTGAGTAACCAATCAGTAATTCAACCATTGTCCAATTGGATTGTCGTTGCTTAACATAACTAATGATTTTTGTTTGCAAGTTTGTACTGAATGATGTATTAAAAAAGAAATTATTTGGTGTTTCTAAATTGGTCAGTCACTGGAATAACTACAGATAAAGCTCCATCAATAGATAACGAAAAAATTGGTCTTGTTGGTTTGATTACCACTTCATAATACACCTATAAGCACTTGTAACGAATGTCTTAAAGATGGAACATTTTATGACTGTCGTTATAAAAACTATAAATCATCGCGAGTTTATAACATTTCTGAAAGAATCTGAAGCAGATTTTGACTATGTGATTTATTTTACCCCCCTTGTTCGATGGTTAAGCCGAGATGCAACACTAAAACGTTTTTTTTAATCTCAGAAAAGAAATCTCTGAATTTCTGAATAATAAAAACGAAAATCAAAAAGAATTGAAAGGAAATGAGGAAAATTGTTTAGGTCTGCTACAAAATGTTGATTGGCTGATTGATTTGGAATCTTTAGTAGATATCACTTCACTTTTGAACGAACTTAATTTGAAAGGCTGAATTTAGTGGACAGTGTAAAATCGTTTGTAAGAAAGCTAACCTCATTTCGCGGCTTTCACAGAGATTTCCAATCAAAACGGCCAAACTCTTGGACAAATATCTCGAGATTATTGGCAACCTGTTATCTGAATTTGCCCGACGTTTCTCTGACTTCAGATTGCATGAACAGTCATTTGCCATTTTCCGGAATCCGTCATATCCGTCTATTCGTAGACATGTTCAGCGTATTGGATCACTTTTCGGGGCTACATGCATTTGTGAAAAAACATTTTCTACAATGAATATCACAAAATCTAAGATGAGGTCACGATTAACTGATAATAATTGCGCATTGCAACAATGGGCTTTGAACCTCGATTTGGTCATATAATTTCTCAAAAATCTCAACTTCACAAATCACACGGTGTTTACCACTAGAAGTGAATTAAAATTTGACGACGAACTTAACCTAAATTATAAAAACAGTTACTTTTAACTTATATACAAACGGTTTGACAAGTAACAACATTTACGTTTATAATATATATCAAGTAAGTAAGCCTTATATTTATAAACTAAGCTCGGGCTTAGCGATTTTGACGCTTGCATGGTACCCTGTGGCCCGTAAGCTCTTACTGTATCACTAAAGTGGCCCTCAGTATCTAACACTTTGGGGACCCATGTTCTAAATGTTTTTTTTTAATTATAAACAAAAAAATACAATTAATTCGATGTTACCTCACGAGGCCATAATTTGTTTCATGTGCAACATCGGATTTTAAAATTTCTATTAAAATTCAATATTTCTTCTGTATGATTTACATTGCAGGAACTGGTTCCACTGGTGCATTTCCTACATTGAACGCACTCATGTACATTCGCCGTTTTGCTTTGTATTTTTAAAAAATATTCAAACAGATTTTTCAATTGAACTTTAACAATTAATATTATTGTAGGAATTTATTCAAGTGTAATGTTAAAATATTAAAAATCGTTTTTTAGCCGTGAATTTAAAAATGATAGTGTAATATTAATTTTTAAAAAAAGTCAAAATTGCTGATTCAAACTTCGCCATAAGCAAAACTATTTCATATTAATCCACTTTTGGTGTCACCGTTTCGATCTCTAATTCAAATAGAACTTTGATACGATCGTGAACTTGGTACAGTATTAAGCGGTAGGAATTAATCGCGCCATAGGAGAGTTGACGAGGTTTATTATATCTTCATTCATCGTCATAATATGTCTGTTTCTCGTGATCGTAATTATGTTAATTCCAAACATATCTCAAACACACAACGTCATCAATTACCGATCAGTTACAAAAGCTTCAACTGCATTTTCAAATCAACTTCATAGTTGTGTGTGTATCAGTACTTTGAAATTTGACCTTTGTTGGTGTTTATGGAAAAGATAAACCAAACAACGAGACGATGACCTATTGGCTCTTGTGTTAACGCAAATGATTTGCGAATTTCCTATCAATGTACTTGTTTAGGTCGATATGCACCTTCTATTATATAATTTATGATTTCAAATTTTTCTTTGTGTTTTAATTAAATTTTGTCTTGGAAATATCGATTGTGAGTAGAGACAAGTGTGCTCCATGACTCATCGTTTTTGACATTTTTTGCACTACCCCCATGACTCATCGCTAAACAAAGACACGTGATTCATCCATAACAACCGTGGTAACCAGGCCAAGGTCATGTGACTCATCTATAGCAACGATGGTAACTAGGTCAAGGACATTCTATTTTTAGTAACAAGGTCACGCGACGTCATCGATGACTCATCAAGGCAATTCTATTTTTAGTAACAAGGTCATACGATTCATCATTTTAAAACAAAGCTAAATGACTCATCAATAAAGTACACATGACTCACCATTTTGGAGCAAAGCCAATGTCTCATCATTAAAGTACATATGACTCATCCTTTTTAAATAAAGACATTTAAACAAAGACTCGTCGATGACTCATAGTTTAAATAAGGGGTACTTTTTTGCACTAGCCCTCCTCTGAATGACTCATCGGTGACTTTAGAACAAATACCAATCATTTATTTTTAAGACAAAGACTCATCACACGACTCTACTTTTTAGAACAGATTTCTTTTTTGGTAAACCATTAATTATTGTATTTCGCTACAGAATAAAAATAATAATAATAATAATTATAATAATTATAAAAACGTACCCATTTCTTCATAAAAAATTCATAAATTTGTTTCATAAATTGATTTCATAACAAAATTTCATAAATTGTTTTCATAAAAATTGGTTTCATAAAAAAATTAAAAATTTAAATGATAAAAAATTTACAAAAATGATAATTACCTCTCGATCATTTGAAAAGATATACAATGCATCGTTAATATCTAACCAATCAGAATACCGATTGGACATTATCGATTCTTTGTTATCTGAATATGTCTCATCGATGAGTCATTGTTACTAAGTGAGTAGTTTGAGATTATGAAAGACTGAAATTCATCATTTTTCTAAAACTCTACTTTAATACAAAATTGAATTTTTACTGATTTCATTTTATTTTCAACTTCTAACAATTTTCTATGAGAACGTCAGGAACAGAAAGGATATATCCAACTTAACTATTAGATGGAAACTATTCAGGTCGGAAACTATACCACTACCTACTTGGCATACAACATCACTATTTTCAAATTCCCTATTTATAACTTCACTATTTACAACTTCACTATTTACAACTTCATTATTTACTTGATTCATCATCACTTATTAGAATATATTCATTTACAATTTGACAATCATCTAAAATTTAAATAACATAAAATAAAATAAAAAATTACTTAATTCATCATCACTTATTAGAATATATTCATTTACAATTTGACAATCATCTAAAATTTAAATAAAATAAAATAAAAAAATTACTTGATTCATCATCACTTATTAGAATATATTCATTTACAATTTGACAATCATCTAAAATTTAAATAAAATAAAATAAAATAAAAAAATTGATTCATCATCACTTATTATAATATATTCATTTACAATTTGACAATCATCTAAAATTTAAATAAAATAAAATAAAAAAATTACTTGATTCATTATCACTTATTAGAATATATTCATTTAAAATTTACAATCATCTAAAATTTAAATAACATAAAATAAAATAAAAAAATTACTTGATTCATCATCACTTATTAGAATATATTCATTTACAATTTACAATCATCTAAAATTTAATAAAATAAAAAATTACTTGATTCATCATCACTTATTAGAATATATTCATTTACAATTTGACAATCATCTAAAATTTAAATAAAATAAAATAAAAAATTACTTGATTCATCATCACTTATTATAATATATTCATTTACAATTTACAATCATCTAAAATTTAAATAAAATAAAATATTACTTGATTCATCACTTATTATAATATATTCATTTACAATTTGACAATCATCTAAAATTTAAATAAAATAAAATAAAAAAATTACTTGATTCATTATCACTTATTAGAATATATTCATTTAAAAGTTACAATCATCTAAAATTTAAATAAAATAAAATAAAATAAAAAAATTACTTGATTCATCATCACTTATTAGAATATATTCATTTACAATTTACAATCATCTAAAATTTAAATAAAATAAAAAATTACTTGATTCATCATCACTTATTAGAATATATTCATTTACAATTTGACAATCATCTAAAATTTAAATAAAATAAAATAAAAAATTACTTGATTCATCACTTATTATAATATATTCATTTATAATTTGACAATCATCTAAAATTTAAATAAAATAAAATAAAAAAATTACTTGATTCATCATCACTTATTAGAATATATTCATTTACAATTTACAATCATCTAAAATTTAAATAAAATAAAAAATTACTTGATTCATCATCACTTATTAGAATATATTCATTTACAATTTGACAATCATCTAAAATTTAAATAAAATAAAATAAAAAATTACTTGATTCATCACTTATTATAATATATTCATTTATAATTTGACAATCATCTAAAATTTAAATAAAATAAAAAATTACTTGATTCATCATCACTTATTAGAATATATTCATTTACAATTTGACAATCATCTAAAATTTAAATAAAATAAAATAAAAAATTACTTGATTCATCACTTATTATAATATATTCATTTATAATTTGACAATCATCTAAAATTTAAATAAAATAAAATAAAAAAATTACTTGATTCATCATCACTTATTAGAATATATTCATTTACAATTTACAATCATCTAAAATTTAAATAAAATAAAATAAAATAAAAAATTACTTGATTCATCACTTATTATAATATATTCATTTACAATTTGACAATCATCTAAAATTTAAATAAAATAAAATAAAAAAATTACTTGATTCATTATCACTTATTAGAATATATTCATTTAAAAGTTACAATCATCTAAAATTTAAATAAAATAAAATAAAATAAAAAAATTACTTGATTCATCATCACTTATTAGAATATATTCATTTACAATTTACAATCATCTAAAATTTAAATAAAATAAAAAATTACTTGATTCATCATCACTTATTAGAATATATTCATTTACAATTTGACAATCATCTAAAATTTAAATAAAATAAAATAAAAAATTACTTGATTCATCACTTATTATAATATATTCATTTATAATTTGACAATCATCTAAAATTTAAATAAAATAAAATAAAAAAATTACTTGATTCATCATCACTTATTAGAATATATTCATTTACAATTTACAATCATCTAAAATTTAAATAAAATAAAAAATTACTTGATTCATCATCACTTATTAGAATATATTCATTTACAATTTGACAATCATCTAAAATTTAAATAAAATAAAATAAAAAATTACTTGATTCATCACTTATTATAATATATTCATTTATAATTTGACAATCATCTAAAATTTAAATAAAATAAAATAAAAAAATTACTTGATTCATCATCACTTATTAGAATATATTCATTTACAATTTACAATCATCTAAAATTTAAATAAAATAAAAAATTATTTGATTCATCACTTATTATAATATATTCATTTACAATTTGACAATCATCTAAAATTTAAATAACATAAAATAAAATAAAAAATTACTTGATTCATCATCACTTATTATAATATATTCATTTACAATTTGACAATCATTTAAAATTTAAATAAAGTAAAATAAAAAAATTACTTGATTCATCACTTATTATAATATATTCATTTACAATTTGACAATCATCTAAAATTTAAATAAAATAAAATAAAAAAATTACTTGATTCATTATCATTTATTAGAATATATTCATTTACAATTTACAATCATCTAAAATTTAAATAAAATAAAAAAATTACTTGATTCATCATCACTTATTATAATATATTCATTTACAATTTGACAATCATCTAAAATTTAAATAAAATAAAATAAAAAATTACTTGATTCATCATCACTTATTATAATATATTCATTTACAATTTGACAATCATCTAAAATTTAAATAAAATAAAATAAAAAAATTAATTGATTCATTATCACTTATTAGAATATATTCATTTACAATTTACAATCATCTAAAATTTAAATAAAATAAAAAATTATTTGATTCATCACTTATTATAATATATTCATTTACAATTTGACAATCATCTGAAATTTAAATAACATAAAATAAAATAAAAAATTACTTGATTCATCATCACTTATTATAATATATTCATTTACAATTTGACAATCATCTAAAATTTAAATAAAATAAAATAAAAAATTACTTGATTCATCACTTATTATAATTTATTCATTTATAATTTGACAATCATCTAAAATTTAAATAAAATAAAATAAAAAAATTACTTGATTCATCATCACTTATTAGAATATATTCATTTACAATTTACAATCATCTAAAATTTAAATAAAATAAAAAATTACTTGATTCATCATCACTTATTAGAATATATTCATTTACAATTTGACAATCATCTAAAATTTAAATAAAATAAAATAAAAAAATTAATTGATTCATTATCACTTATTAGAATATATTCATTTACAATTTACAATCATCTAAAATTTAAATAAAATAAAAAATTATTTGATTCATCACTTATTATAATATATTCATTTACAATTTGACAATCATCTGAAATTTAAATAACATAAAATAAAATAAAAAATTACTTGATTCATCATCACTTATTATAATATATTCATTTACAATTTGACAATCATCTAAAATTTAAATAAAATAAAATAAAAAATTACTTGATTCATCACTTATTATAATATATTCATTTATAATTTGACAATCATCTAAAATTTAAATAAAATAAAATAAAAAAATTACTTGATTCATCATCACTTATTAGAATATATTCATTTACAATTTACAATCATCTAAAATTTAAATAAAATAAAAAATTACTTGATTCATCATCACTTATTAGAATATATTCATTTACAATTTGACAATCATCTAAAATTTAAATAAAATAAAATAAAAAATTACTTGATTCATCACTTATTATAATATATTCATTTATAATTTGACAATCATCTGAAATTTAAATAACATAAAATAAAATAAAAAATTACTTGATTCATCATCACTTATTATAATATATTCATTTACAATTTGACAATCATCTAAAATTTAAATAAAATAAAATAAAAAAATTACTTGATTCATCATCACTTATTAGAATATATTCATTTACAATTTACAATCATCTAAAATTTAAATAAAATAAAAAATTATTTGATTCATCACTTATTATAATATATTCATTTACAATTTGACAATCATCTGAAATTTAAATAACATAAAATAAAATAAAAAATTACTTGATTCATCATCACTTATTATAATATATTCATTTACAATTTGACAATCATCTAAAATTTAAATAAAATAAAATAAAAAAATTAATTGATTCATTATCACTTATTAGAATATATTCATTTACAATTTACAATCATCTAAAATTTAAATAAAATAAAAAATTATTTGATTCATCACTTATTATAATATATTCATTTACAATTTGACAATCATCTGAAATTTAAATAACATAAAATAAAATAAAAAATTACTTGATTCATCATCACTTATTATAATATATTCATTTACAATTTGACAATCATCTAAAATTTAAATAAAATAAAATAAAAAATTACTTGATTCATCACTTATTATAATATATTCATTTATAATTTGACAATCATCTAAAATTTAAATAAAATAAAATAAAAAAATTACTTGATTCATCATCACTTATTAGAATATATTCATTTACAATTTACAATCATCTAAAATTTAAATAAAATAAAAAATTACTTGATTCATCATCACTTATTAGAATATATTCATTTACAATTTGACAATCATCTAAAATTTAAATAAAATAAAATAAAAAAATTAATTGATTCATTATCACTTATTAGAATATATTCATTTACAATTTACAATCATCTAAAATTTAAATAAAATAAAAAATTATTTGATTCATCACTTATTATAATATATTCATTTACAATTTGACAATCATCTGAAATTTAAATAACATAAAATAAAATAAAAAATTACTTGATTCATCATCACTTATTATAATATATTCATTTACAATTTGACAATCATCTAAAATTTAAATAAAATAAAATAAAAAATTACTTGATTCATCACTTATTATAATATATTCATTTATAATTTGACAATCATCTAAAATTTAAATAAAATAAAATAAAAAAATTACTTGATTCATCATCACTTATTAGAATATATTCATTTACAATTTACAATCATCTAAAATTTAAATAAAATAAAAAATTACTTGATTCATCATCACTTATTAGAATATATTCATTTACAATTTGACAATCATCTAAAATTTAAATAAAATAAAATAAAAAATTACTTGATTCATCACTTATTATAATATATTCATTTATAATTTGACAATCATCTAAAATTTAAATAAAATAAAATAAAAAATTACTTGATTCATCATCACTTATTAGAATATATTCATTTACAATTTACAATCATCTAAAATTTAAATAAAATAAAAAATTATTTGATTCATCACTTATTATAATATATTCATTTACAATTTGACAATCATCTAAAATTTAAATAACATAAAATAAAATAAAAAATTACTTGATTCATCATCACTTATTATAATATATTCATTTACAATTTGACAATCATCTAAAATTTAAATAAAATAAAATAAAAAAATTACTTGATTCATTATCACTTATTAGAATATATTCATTTACAATTTACAATCATCTAAAATTTAAATAAAATAAAAAAATTACTTGATTCATCATCACTTATTATAATATATTCATTTACAATTTGACAATCATCTAAAATTTAAATAAAATAAAATAAAAATTACTTGATTCATCATCACTTATTAGAATATATTCATTTACAATTTGACAATCATCTAAAATTTAAATAAAATAAAATAAAAAATTACTTGATTCATCACTTATTATAATATATTCATTTATAATTTGACAATCATCTAAAATTTAAATAAAATAAAATAAAAAAATTACTTGATTCATCATCACTTATTAGAATATATTCATTTACAATTTACAATCATCTAAAATTTAAATAAAATAAAAAATTACTTGATTCATCATCACTTATTAGAATATATTCATTTACAATTTGACAATCATCTAAAATTTAAATAAAATAAAATAAAAAATTACTTGATTCATCACTTATTATAATATATTCATTTATAATTTGACAATCATCTAAAATTTAAATAAAATAAAATAAAAAAATTACTTGATTCATCATCACATATTAGAATATATTCATTTACAATTTACAATCATCTAAAATTTAAATAAAATAAAAAATTATTTGATTCATCACTTATTATAATATATTCATTTACAATTTGACAATCATCTGAAATTTAAATAACATAAAATAAAATAAAAAATTACTTGATTCATCATCACTTATTATAATATATTCATTTACAATTTGACAATCATCTAAAATTTAAATAAAATAAAATAAAAAATTACTTGATTCATCACTTATTATAATATATTCATTTATAATTTGACAATCATCTAAAATTTAAATAAAATAAAATAAAAAAATTACTTGATTCATTATCACTTATTAGAATATATTCATTTACAATTTACAATCATCTAAAATTTAAATAAAATAAAAAAATTACTTGATTCATCATCACTTATTATAATATATTCATTTACAATTTGACAATCATCTAAAATTTAAATAAAATAAAATAAAAAAATTACTTGATTCATTATCACTTATTAGAATATATTCATTTACAATTTACAATCATCTAAAATTTAAATAAAATAAAATAAAATAAAAAATTACTTGATTCATCACTTATTATAATATATTCATTTATAATTTACAATCATCTAAAATTTAAATAAAATAAAATAAAAAATTACTTGATTCATCACTTATTATAATATATTCATTTACAATTTGACAATCATCTGAAATTTAAATAACATAAAATAAAATAAAAAATTACTTGATTCATCATCACTTATTATAATATATTCATTTACAATTTGACAATCATTTAAAATTTAAATAAAATAAAATAAAAAAATTACTTGATTCATCACTTATTATAATATATTCATTTACAATTTGACAATCATCTAAAATTTAAATAAAATAAAATAAAAAAATTACTTGATTCATTATCACTTATTAGAATATATTCATTTACAATTTACAATCATCTAAAATTTAAATAAAATAAAATAAAATAAAAAATTACTTGATTCATCATCACTTATTAGAATGTATTCATCATTACCTTCGAACATCATTTTTAAAATAATGGCAAGGTAACAAAATTTCGAGCAATTTATATCTATTTTCGTCACTCGCACAAGGATGTGAGTCGAATAGCATGTGGTAATTCTCTACTCATGAAGACGGTTTACAAAACCTGTACCATAAGGGTAAATTAATAAATCTTTGGTTGCTATCCTCAAACTATTTTCGTCACTGTCAAATTAGCAATAAATCTTTGGTTCAACACATCTGTTTGTTCCTTATCGATTCACCATTTAATAATAATTTTAAAAATAATAATAATTATAATAATAATAATAATAATAATAATAATAATAATAATAATAATAATAATAATAATAATAATACTAATAATACTAATAATAATACTAATAATAATAATAGTAATAATTGAATAAGTCCAAGAAATGGTATAACAATTTTATTGGCATCTACAGGGCCACGTGGATCAGTTTTGAATAGTAATGATTAAATTATTTGATGAAAATATTGAAAATATTTATGCAAATGAAGAAATTAAGTTCTATGAATAAATTAGTAATAAAAAAAATAATAATAATTTGAGAATAACTTTGAAAATAATATTTTGAAAATAACTTTGAAAATATTATTAATAATAATAATATCACCCGCGCGTTAATAATAATAATAATAAAAATAATAATAATTGATGAAAATGTTGAAAATATTGTCAAAATGTTTTTTTAAATATATTTAAAATACCGCAACATAATATATTATTGTCCCTTAATTGATTTTAATTGATCAGAATTTAGTAATATGTCCTTTGAGACATGTGAGCAGTACCCTTGCGAGTAGTGCCCATAAGGGACAAAATATCTTGTCGGATAAACTCTGAGTATATATACATAATAATAATAATAATAATAATAATAATAATAATAATAATAATAATAATAATAATAATAATCACATATTAAGCATATACATCCGTGTTAAACAAGGCATGTGCAATACATGTACAATACATATCGAATGTGGTTGTGCGTGTGTGCGTAAAACCTTTTCCTTAATTATTGTAAACACACAATAATTCCATACCCTATAACTTGTTTGTGTGTAAATATTTTAGGTTTTTCACTAATATTTTCAATAATAATATATAATAATAATAATGGATTGAGTATGTTTGTAAAAAATAAATATTTTATGATATCAGGGTATGACTAATAAATTTGCAATACAAGTGCATAATTAACAAAGACTTTGCAAAAAACGTGCATGATTAACAAATATATGAATATAATAATTAAGTTTAATAGGTTGAGTATGTGTGTAAAAATATTTTAGGTTTTTCACTAATATTTGCAATAATAATAATAATTATAATAATAATAATTATAATAATATTAATAATAATAAAAATAATAATAAAAATAATAATAATATTATTGATAATAATAAATAATATTGATTATAATAATAAATAATAATAATAATTGCAATATTAGTAATTTTGATATTAAAAATAATAATAATAAATCCCATGGGCGCGTTATTGTATTTATTCTGAAAACAGATGTCTTCGT
This sequence comes from Schmidtea polychroa, assembly GCA_959609185.1. Taxonomy (NCBI): domain Eukaryota; kingdom Metazoa; phylum Platyhelminthes; order Tricladida; family Dugesiidae; genus Schmidtea; species Schmidtea polychroa. The sequence continues at coordinate 33,364 of CAUHTR010007466.1, read as the reverse complement.
TTTAAAAAGTGATGAATCATTGTCTTTGTTCTAAAAATGAATGAGTCAGCAATGAGTACCTTTGTATTACCTTTTGTTTGATATATATATTATAAGGTTTGAAAAATTCGACGGTTGTTTGAAGGACCCACCATTTTATTATAAATGTATTGATTTGCCTTTAAATTATTTGATATATATATATATATATATATATATATATATATATATATATATATATATATATATATATATATATATATATATATATATATATATTATAATTATTATTATTATAATTATTATTAATTAATTTTATTATTCACATAAATATTATTATTTTGTCACGAGTAAATTTAACAAAGACAATTTGAGTAACAAATCTGGAACTAAGGCATTCATGAGAGCACTTCATGGTGGAGTTGATATTTCAATGATTGTACAATTTGGAATAAGTTTCTACTCATTTTATCTAGTAGCAGACAGCATTCTAACCCATGTAAATCCAATCATCAGTAACAGTACCCATGACGACTGTCGCGTTGGTGCTGTAAATTTGCATGGTTGTACAAACAAAAGTGGTTTGAGTGAGAGTCGACACCAATCAGGATTGAACTAGTGTGTCTTAATTTTTAATAATAATAATAATAATAATTAACTTTTAAATTACATTCTTTTCTTTTTATTCCAGATCGATCGAATGATCGCCTTTACTTATTTTTTCGGAGATTTATTTTTTATTTTCATGCATTTTAAGACGTTTCATGTGTAACTGCTTGCTTTTCTCATTTTATGATTTCTGTTTCTATAAGCTGCTGTAATAATCTGTCTTCATATACATTTTAACAATCTGTATATGGATAGACACCAAAATATGATGCGTTAACGTGTCCAGTGCCATTAATTTGTTGATTAAAAAGGCTTTAACTGCAAATTATCAATTTTGCCCTATAAAATAATGTAATAAAGAATTTGCTATTACACATTTCGACAACTAAATTAAACCAAAAAGCGTATTGGGAAACACAATTATTTGCTGCAAACCTTTGTTAATAATATTGCTGTGATAAATTAAACAAATTAGGTGTTTTGAAATCAACTAATGTAACGGTTGATCTAAATTAAAAGTGGCTCAAAAACGGCTTAAATAAACATGTTATTCGAGTTATGACCCCAAACGTCCATTACCATTAGAAGAATAAAAAAGCGGTATCTCTAGGTAACGTGTATTGTAGCAATTCAGTCCACGAAACAATAAGTCTCGTGAAAAAATAATAGATACATAATGACTGACAGAAACCTAAACATGTGATTTATTTCATATAATCTTTACAAGCGTGAAAATCACATATCCACGAATAGTTTCATTGTTAAATTCAGATTTTTGTTTGTAGAATGAAAACCAATCATAATAAAACTCTAAATTAATCTTGCAAAATAATAATAATAATACATTTACAATCAAAGGCGGCTAAAGGAAGATCTGTTGATTGTACAAGGAAATATTGGGTACCTTATAAAAGGAGTCAGGGAAAATAAAAATACGTGTTATTATTTCCAATAAAACTTGCATATTTTATACAAGGTGCGCCCATAAAGTTTCATGTAAAGTTTCTTGATTACCACAGGTAAAATATTATAAACTAACAGGCAACAATTTTTTTTATTAGTATAACATATCTATTTCTCAAACCAATTGCCATTGGTATCCAAACATTTCTCCCAGTGTACAAGTATGGTCTCAAACCTACATGGTAAAATGAGGGTGGAAACCATTCAAAAATGTTCTCAAGGGCCTATTGTAAACTGTCTGTATCCATGAAATGCTGTCTCCTAAGCCTATTTCAATTCACTGAGCGATCAATGATCAGATGGCTATATTTTAGATGAGGAATTACCTCAAATCCAGCCACTCTAATCTTCTTTTGAGCATCCAGATTGGTGTGTACCGGTACATTGTCGTAGTAAAACCAATAAGGAAGTTCCCGAGGTTTTCAAATCAACCTGCGAACTTTCTCAATGATCTGGTCATCACAGTATTCCATTTTAATTGTTTTTCTTTTTTTCAACAAAGTCGGTTAGAATCACTCCACTGTTACTCAAAAATCCTATTGAAAAGAGCTCACGTGGTTTGGTGATTCCTGAATGGACCTTTCAAACTTCATCTTCTTTAGGTATGTGCCATTCTAACAACTCGTGTCTAGATTCAGACACACAAAGGCGTAAAGATTTCTTATTAACAGTGATAAAAAATCTAGTTCCATACTTGTGATAAATGGAAAAGTTATGAGAACATGCTTTCTGTCGATTCGTACTCATTTTTAAAGTAAGAAACCTTGGGACGAAGCGCGAGAAGAATTTGTAGGGCACCCGACAGCTCTTTGGCAATTACTCGCACTATTTTCTTCAATTTTTCTCAATTTTCGAAATCGTGGGACACTCTTTCCTTATTTTCATCATTCACACTTTAATCCAGAATTTATTTGTAGATTTTGAGGACATTTATCTCGATAGGATCGTGTCAAATTTTCAATAATTTTCTGGCTGCTTTGACCTAAAAATAAGCAAAATCGAAAGTCTCTTCAATACTCTACTTTATCCCCAACTTTCACTTGCATTGACGTAATTGTGTGTTAAACCTAAAATAAAACATGTAAAAGGTAAATAAATCAATATATTATATGCCAAACAGTCAATAAATGATATATAAAATGATTGGAAATTTAAAAAAGTCCATTTCTAACTCGGGTTGGTAGGAAAATCTTTGGGAACTCTATTAATAAGAAAAACACCCTAAACTTTCTATTAAATTAAATTAAATTAAGTTATTATTATTATTATTATTATTATTATTATTATTATTATTATTATTATTATTATTATTATTATTATTATTATTATTATTATTATTATTATTATTATTATTATTATTATTATTGATTAACATGATTGATCATAATTTATTATTTTATTTAATTTAATAAGAAATATAGTGTTAATAACATAATAATAATCACAAAGCTCGAAACTAATAATTGAACATATACAAAGTATAATTATAATTAGTGACAGTATCCAAAAATTTCAATAAACAGATCATAGAATTTTACTTGAAATTAAAATTACAAATGTAAAAATATTTGAATAATATTTTTCTTTTCGTTTTGCAAACTTATTAACCATATCATCACAATCAATAATGCTAAATAAATCGCTTTCTATATGAAATAGCCATATTAGTTAGTCTTTCCTTATGTAAATAATTTCTTAGCAAATTATCAAAAATATATCTTCTGCTGGGGTTCGACGAGTTTAAGTGAAGAAATTCAATAATTTCCATAAAATTTTATTTCATGTGTTATTTTTAATTATTTTAGAAGTAATATGTAATATTTTCAGTACCATTGATAAGGTATAGATATAGCATAGAGACAGCCTGTCTCACGACACCGCTTAATAAGGGCAATTGTTCACTTGAATGTTTCGTTTTGCTACTCAAAAAAGGCACTAGATGTGAAAGTTCCTGGCATAGAGTGACACGAGAAACCCGTACAACTGATGAGAGAAAAGAACAGATTTCAGTCTATGTGATGAAAAAATAAAAAAAACCAAAGCCCCAAAATGACAACTTATCCGTATTAAAGAGGCCAATAATTCAAATCTTGTTATGAACAATAATTTTGGCTCATTCATTAAAGTTATCCGTGGGATACAAAATGGTTATCTCAAATCCACTCCGCTGTACTTAATAGATTGTCTCTTAGAATATAAGTTGCAAATCCTCTTTTATTACCTTCCAAGTAGCGGGCACCATCCATACAAATACTAATGCAAGCATCTCAAGACATTCCATTTATTGCCACTTCTTACGGTTACTAAATCAAAAATGTTTTTGTTGAAGACGTTCAAGTTTGCTCAGAAAACTCTTTCTTACTATTAAATAATTAATTAATAATACAAATTATCCCCCCCCCCCCCCCATAAAGTCTAATATCAGCTTGATGGCTTCGTGTAACCAGCCCCAAGCATTTTTTTTCTATAATAACAATAGGTATATATAATAATATCTAATAATATATTATAATGTAATGTTAATGTTACATTATACACTACATGCATTAGGTACTATAATTACATTACATTACAAATAAATAGTTTTAAAAACAAAGACAATTTTAATGTAAAAATTAAAACAATAGAATAAATCCATAAAATTTATTAAACGATAAAATACAATCAAGGGATTTTGTTAAGATGTTCCCATTTATCACCACCAATTCGGCGGCTGTATTTTATAATTGGAATACACGATTTGACACGATCGTCGTATAGCTTTTCTTTTCCCATGTCGTAAATGTGACACCTGAGAAGAATAGCGTTTTTTCTAGCCTCTGACCATCCGAAATTTATTATATTGTTTAATTCATTTCCTATAATTATTCGGGGTAATCCGGCTGGAATTAAGCCTGTTCCATATTTGACATTGATTGAAGTATTAAACTTCATCTCCATCATGTTTATTAATTCTTCAGGCACCCATTTATTGAGCGGCAAATCATCAATCACGACTCCATCATATACATTTTTCTCAGGATCGAGCTTCTCAAAATATTGTCGAATAGTAATGTGGAGTGGTTCTTTAATATGGCTCAAGGCAAAATTTGTTTTACCAATACCGGTTTCTCCAATTATTATAATAGATTTTCCACCCGAAATAATCAATTTACGACATTTCCAGTCCTCGTCATATTTCGGTTTAGCTGGTGTGCCGATTTTCCTGTAAAGAATATGATTCCAATTAAAAATAAAAATAATTGCAAGCATATTCAAGCATACTAAAAACATTGAACCCAATTAATATCTAATTTTTTACGTAAAGCCCAATAAGTAGTAGAATTTTTTAAAATCATCATAGATTCCATGTGGTCATGACCGCTAAAACTAATTTCCTGTTTCATTATAGCATAACTAGAAATATCTGAAAACACAAATTTTAATTGATTTTCACAACGAATCCAATCAGAAGTGGGAATCGAAAATCTGAATAACTTTAATCCTCCTATCTTCTTCGGAGATGGGGTTGGTATTTCCGCAAATTCCTTCTCCGTTAGCGAGTGATTTGGAAATAATATACCCATTGTTTTTTCGGATTGGGTAGTTGGCATGGCCATTAATCTCGCAGACAACCGGGACACGCCTGCATTGCCAGCCATAGAGCGTGTTGTATAATGTGAACCACTTGCTCAGGGGCAAGGTAACGAGAGTCTGACTTTCGGTGTTGGAGTACTGCTTTGAAAATTTGAATCAATAATAGATAACAATTTCCAGTAAAATATATTTACCGTGTCAGAGGGATCGAATACGCGAGCAGATTCAATAGGTCTTTCGCCGTTTTTAGATCTTGATTGAATTGTACTGGAGAAGTCGTCACTGAGTAACTTTCTGCTACTTCCAGTTGATACTCAGTAATGTCCATCGGCCTCGTGATCATTATTGCATCTATTAATTAGGCTTCCACCATTGCATTCAGCCCGATTGCAATCTTCTCATGATTAATCATAATTTATTATTTAATTTAATTTAATAAGAAATTTACAGTGTTATCCTTACAATAGCATAATATAATTATTAATAACATAATAATAATAATTACAAAGCTCTAAACTAATAATTGAACATATACAAAGTATAATTATAATTAGGGATAGTATCCAGAAATCTCAGAAGAGTGGTAGAGCACACCATGCACATTGGAATTGAATCATCTTTTTCTGATGTTAGAAAGCCAAATTTGACATAATATTCGTCGTTCCTACGCTTTTTTGTTTCCTTTGTACTTCCTGTGTCTTTACTTGCTTGAATTAGGAATCTTTTCATCTCAGAACTACAAAAAATAATATTTATCAGTTAATAACTTATTAATATAAGAATTACATATATCAAATCTATATTAAATCTATATCAAATTTATATTAAATTTTTATTAAATTTACACCAGAAAAATCTGTACAATAAATAAACAATTTTTTTGACTGTTGACTGATTTATTCGTATAAATTTGAAATGAACGTTTAACTATAATACATAAAAAATTTATCTTTTATCTGCGAGTACAAGAAAGTAGGTATTTTTACCATTTTATAAAATTGTTCATGGTACACTTGAGCTCTTTGTCCGGCACACCGGTTGGCAAACACTGTGATAAAGGATAAAACAAAACAACCTAAAGAGAAACAGAAAAAGGAATCAACAACGACAAGTTTGCTATGATATGTACTTGTGTAACACTACGCGATTCAATTCCAGTCTTTTTATTTGTTCAAATGTTTTCAGGACCTAGTAATTTCAAATCTTTCATCGTTTCATGATCTTCAGTGACACTTTAGAAATTCCAATGAAATAAAACAGGATTGAGATCACTTGCCAAATCTGATGGTTAAATTTTGTAGTGCAAATTCGCATCTATTTGGTCGAATTGTCGAGTTGCTATCTAAATAAATATTTCTCTGTGATTTGCTGACGTTTGAGTAAACTCAAAAATGTATCGGTTTCTTTTTTACGCCGTCGCCGATATATCAAATTCTATAAAATAGAACAATTTCCAACTAATGTATCTGGAGAATTTAATTAGATATAGATAATATTCTGAGGAATATCATCATTCAATTACAACATACCGCAAACATTTATTTAAATGAAGTAGTTATAGGTTTGACCGCCAGAGTTTGAAACCATACTTTTGTGTTATGCTTGATTTATGCTGACTCAGTGCGTTCCTTTAATAACTTAATTTATTTCGTTTAAACACAATCACACAACCGATCGATATTGACAATTTATTGAATGTGAGGCAAGTTTACTTTCCGATGGTACTCTGGAAAAATAACAAAATAAATTTCGTATTGTTTCTTAATTTTTTTTGCGTATTCTAAATTTCTCGGGCTCTACTGAATTTCTTTTTTTTCGAATCACTGTTTCAACCTTTAAACCAAATTCTATAAGAAGCAAATAGGAACTAAATACTGCACAATTTGGGAGAATAATTTGGAAATTATCTTGTACCAGTGATTCCCGAGATATTGTTGATATTGTTGCCGATTAGTGATCAGTGATCAATTCATCTTAATATAGTTAATATAGTTAATAGAAAAATAAGAAAACAACAATAAGTAAAAAAGAAGCCATGTTTACTTTTAAAGTGATTCACTCTTATTAGTAACTAGTAAGAATATCTAGCGAAAGCTAAATGAAGAATAAACATGATTATATAATTTATATAAAATTTATCTAAATTTAAAACAACAAAAAAATAAATTTGTCTCGCGTTTTATATTATCCTGACAGAAAAAACTTCTCTTTTCGTTACAGTAGCCCCAAAAAACCGACTTCGGCTAATCGACCACTAAAACATTTATGTTTTCAAAACTGCAAATAAATATTTATTTACTCCTATAAATCAAATAT
>CAUHTR010007466.1:0-25821 GCA_959609185.1 Schmidtea polychroa | reverse complement strand
ATATATAACTGTTGGTATTTTTCGTGCTTATGTGTGTGTTGAAGAAGTTTTGAAGAACCCAGTAGAGTCACCAAAAAACTCGGGACAACTGGGGTGTTTGTATTTGTATAAAACTAATAACAATTAAAAGATTGAACCACTTAATTAATATCAATTAATAAAGACTTACAATAATTCACGCATAAAATAAGATAAAAGTTCCAATAAGAAAAAAATGTAAAATAATCCTTGACTTTCTTTAGTTTATTTTGTGATTTGGAATTGATTGTCTTCCTATGAAGCTTCCGTTTACTTAATTTTTTTAATATTGTTTTACTGACTTTTTAATTTTTGTCCATATTCTAAATTTTCACTATATAGTTTTTTTAATAATTTCTCCACGCGTAACACGCGACGACAAAAATCACGACACGTAATAGAACCTAATAAACAATAAAAAGAATATAATATTCTCTTGCAAAGTTATAATTAAATTAGCACTTCATTAATTCCTTATTTTATAACGTGAAGACATACGATTGATCAAAAATATCGTAAAATCCAATATCGAAATGCTTATGAAAAATTAAATTTGTTGTAGAAGTTCCTAAATCTGTGGATTTCTGAATACTGCTTCTACCAATCGTGTTAAACGATTTTGGATATCTTTCGTGGTATCTTTCATATCTTTCATAATATTAACCATAAATTTGCGAATGTCATTATCTTGTTCATTTTGGCCATTTCCATTATCTTGTTCATTTTCATTATGATTTTCATGAATAATTACAGGATTATGCTTTGTTTTGTGCCTCTTTAGGCCTGTTAGTTTAAAAAATTTACCACATAATAGGCATTTTATCCAAATTTTTCTGATTTCCTCTATATCTTTTTTATGGTCCAAAGTGCAGTTGCTTGGTCCCGGTGTACAACAGCTGCACTTTATGCACCCAAGTCTTTTTGCGGTCAGAATTTTTTCCCATATATATATTTCCACGTTGCCATTGATATTCTTATCTTATCTATTCAAAAATGCTCTGATAGTGGAAGGATAAATCGCACCAGAGACAATAAGCAGTTAATTTTTATAACATATTAAACTTGAATGCTGTACTGGTTCAAAACTATTGGAACACTTTAATAATCACAATGACCACCATTATGATGTGAAAGAGTAGTTGACGTATGCGGAAAATTTTCATTAAAACATTGATAATATATAAATTATAAATTATATAAATTATTAATTATTGTGTTAAGTACAGCCAATTAATATTAATTAAATTCATAACAAAATTAAAAAAAAATTTACTTTCATTTTCGCAATAGTTCGAAGGTTGGAAACTTCCTACTGGCTTATCAAATATTGATGAAGATTTGGGTTAGCATATATTATGAATTTTTACTGCTAATAAAAATTGAAAAATAAATGATATAGGAAATAATAAAAATTATAATATATTCTAAATTGTATTATTTATTTATGATAAAAACAGGTGCAATCATAATAAAAAATTATGGTTTTTGAGATTGGTTAACCGTTTGACAAATGAAGTGAATGAAATTTGATTTGAACAAAATGACTTTTAATCTTTTAACTTAATATTTGTCTAAGCTTAACAAGGAACAGAATTTTTATGCTTCACTGAATCTCGCTAAAGGTATCATAATATATATTGTTGATTGTTGAGGAGTGTATGAGTCAAGTATATATCAACTATATATCAACTCGAACTTGAATATCCATGTAAATAATCAGCTATACAAATCCGTAGATTGATATCCGTTTCATTGTTGAAACACATCTATTGCCTTTAAATTATCCAATATTTCTACTGGCACCTTTTCACATTTGGCGACACCAGTTACTGTTTCAATATCCATTTGTCCTCGGATACGATTAATACCGCCCTAGAATGTCTTTGAACAGTATAAGCATTGCACTTCAAAGTTATTTTTTGTCTCCACAAGAACAGTAACATGATCCCACTCTTTTCCTTTCATACGGGTTTTTCTATTTTCTGGAAATAACGGCATATTTAAAATTAGAAATACGAGAAATAAATTACAATCAGTAGTTAGGAAAACTTTGTCTGATAAAGTAAATTGTATAGTATAAATTTAACAAAAATTATGACTTTTGTCAAAGAAATTTAACAAAAATGGTAAATGAAAATAATTGTCAACTCAACCACTTTAAAATAATAAAAGAACCATGTGGAAATGAATAATGAAAGTAAATAAAATAATTTAAATATTTTAAAATTATAACGAAAGACATAAAACCCAAATATAGAACGGTTCGATTCACCTGAAGCCCGACTAACGAAAAATAGAGGACCCGTGAGGGTAGAAAACCGGGTTGACTGTCAAGTCGACCAGGCGGAGGACAATCCGCGTATGATCCCGCTAGAGCTTTCTATTGAGTGGTAGGTAAAGATTAAAATTTTTCAGAGCGCTTAATTGTGTTAAATAGTTAATTGTACAGATAGGAAAAAAAGTCTCGGGAAGAATAAGGGTAGATAGAATAGTAAATTTGAGAAGTAAACCTAATGTGTCAGAATGAAGATAGGCTTAAACCACACATTATAGACCAAAATAATAATACAAGCCTAACTTACGACAAATTTCATCGAAGAGAGATAAGAATCATCGCGCGAAAACCCGTCTATTGCGCCAACAACGGGTCAAAACCGGATTGTTAGCCGAATTGGCCACTCTGGCTCCTCCACCAACCACACAAGTTATCATACAGGCCCTAGTAATTCCGACCCCGGCATCTTATCGCCTCTTCATGGTGATCTGGATTACCCAGATATCTATTTGCAGGCATCTCCGTGAGCAGGATGTTTACCGACTAGATAGTGAAATTTTCTTCAATAAATGTTTATTTTCCACTTTATTTAATTCTATTCACTCTATTAATTCTCCTAATCATTTACATACTGTAAACAATGAAGTTTGTATAGGATGTCACAGTAGTAGTGCTAAACCTTCACTGTACGTAGTCGTCGATCCAGAAGTTGGTTGATATTCCATGATGTAAGGCCTTCTAACGGCAGTCCTGATTGTTGAGGAGTGTATGAGTCAAGTAGTCGGATTAAGTCAGCTCACCTTTGCTCATGCATTCTGCCGCTATATACAATACCCACGCGGGTTGGTTGCTTTAAATAATCTTGTTAGGCGTTCTAGGCTTTTCCATCAGGATCGAATACTTCACCCTTAGCGAAGACTCTATAGGAGAGCCTAGATATAATCAAATCGAGTCAGCACAACTAGTTAACAGCCATCACAACTAGTTAACACCCAATTAACATAACACTAAATTATTAATAACCAACCAACTAAATTATTGATAAAATGATGTTAATCAAGGATAAATTATTTTAAAATTTTCTATTACAATAAATAAATCGAATTTCAATTCATTTTATTTTCAAGTATACACCTATCTTTAGTTTTACACGGTAGATACGTTCCTGATATTTGCGAATGTCATTATCTTGTTCATTTTGGCCATTTCCATTATCTTGTTCATTTTCATTATGATTTTCATGAATAATTACAGGACACCCAATTAACATAACACTAAATTATTAATAACCAACCAACTAAATTATTGATAAAATGATGTTAATCAAGGATAAATTATTTTAAAATTTTCTATTACAATAAATAAATCGAATTTCAATTCATTTTATTTTCAAGTATACACCTATCTTTAGTTTTACACGGTAGATACGTTCCTGACAAAACCTTGTAAATCATTTTTATATGGGAAAACCGTGTAAAACTAAAACGACTATAAATAAGTTTTATAGATATTTATTGACCACGAAATATGACTAATAATAAAAATAAAAATAGTTAAATTTATTTTTTAAAAAAACAAAAAACCTATTTCATAAAAAAATATCAATTCATCATTAGATTCTTATTCTACAGTTGCTATATTAATTTTAGTCTTAGTTTGCTGAGACTTTTCAGGAAAAAGTCTCTAATAAGCATTTGTGTTTTATTTTTACTCATATCTTAGTAGGCGTCTTCATACTGACTTAAAAAATTATTAACATCTCGTTGAAATTTGAGAGCTCGTTCATCATTCGGATCATGTTTTTTTCAAAATATTTTCATAATTTTCCTGCAACGACTTTTCCTTTGAATGCACTGGGTTCATAGTCTTCAAGTCAGATTCAATATTATTTTTGTTTTCACTAATATGTTTGACAATTTCAATTAAGTCATCTTCGTGTAATATGCAAATCTAAATTAAAATCAACCAGTCTTTGAATAAACATTTTAAACTGGTTAATTAATTTTTCAGGACTTAAAATAAATTAATTTGTTAGATTTAGAATACTTTTGATAGTACTTTGAATAAATTTTCAGATCATTAAAACACACATTAAATTGATTAAATAATGTTGTTATTTTTGAAATAAAATTGTCGTATAAAATAATCTTTTCACAATAAACACTTAACTAAATATTAAATCACAATATTAAATCGGATACTTGAGTTCACCTGCTTGTAATGATTTCTTGCAAACCAACAAGGTACCAACTAATTTATTTTAAATACTGATCATTCAATTTATTAATTAATTTAAATATGAATTATCAAAGACCTTCCTTCAAGTTAATAAAAAAATTTCTAGTAAATAATTTATTTAGATTGAATAAATTGATTGAAATAAATTAATTTTAAAAATTACTTATAAGCAAACCTCACATGTATATTCAATTTGATTGACTGATTGCTCAAATTATTCAGAAAATTCAGTATAAATTCATTTACAAATTATCAAAGTTAACCATTTACCTTAGAAATATCTAAATAATTATCATTAAATTCCAAAGGCGACTGATATAAGCCCTTCTAATGATTGCATTAAATCATCGAATAAACCATTAAATTCATTCAAATGACAATATTCTACCATTTTTTATATCCAAGCGAATTCCTCACTAAAATCATCTTAAAAGCATCAAATTTCCCTAAAATATCTATCCATCTTTAAAGATTGGTACTTTATCGATAAATATCTGTAAAAGATCATATATTCCCCTAATAATATTAAACAAATAAGATTCATTAAAATCCCTTTAAATCACTATATCTCACTATTTTATTTATTATCTAATAATCACAAATTTTTCACTATAAAACATCTAAAATCAAGTAAATTAAATTGGTCATTATTCCTAAATAATTTATAAAATCTATTGATAAAACCAGTTATAATGAAAAATAATTAAATGTTTGTTCTAAAGGTAAATCACTCCTCGAAATTTAAAATAAAATGACTTTATATTACTGGAAAATTACCTTTTAACTGACTAGATCCCCTTGGAAGATTATAAATTCTTCTTATTATCCATCCGATAAAATCTCTATATTCCTTCAAATGACCATATTTCAAATTTTACTGATATTCAACCGATTTAATTTCTAGAAATCTAATTAAAATCACATTATAAATCAAAATTTTTCTACTACAACGATCAATTTTCTTTAGTTGTTGTCGATGTCCAACATTCAGCTTTTAAGTCAATATTTCTCAACTTTTGTCATTGTCTACCTATAACATCTTAAATAAAGATAAAATAATTTAAAGTATCGATTAATATCAATTCCAATTGTATCTAAAGATCTCAAATATTAATAATCCTAAACCACTGTTTCGGCCGATTGTGCCTTTTCATATTTTATTTTGATCGTGTCTGTGCACCTGCCTTTTGGAATTATTGGAATTTCAAATTTTTGAGTTAAATTTTTAATTCCTATTAATTAAATTGTCTCTTGGAAATTCATAACTGTGTTCCAAATCAACCGTCATTATAATTTATTAAGATTATACAAAATTTATTTTAAATTAAAACTTTTTAACAGGTGATGAATTTAGAAATTATAGAATGAATTGTAATATTCCAAGAGAAATTTTTTTCATGATTGATTGATCCTAATCTTAATCGTTTACTCAAAAAACTCTGACTCATTCTTTATCTTCATTTATTTCCCTCTATTTTCAGATATAAAATATTAATAATAATTTTATTTTTTCCTTGTATAATTATTTGAAAGTTTATATTCAAATTTTGTTATCTTTCTACAATACTTACACCATATTATTCTTCTAAACCAGACAATTATTGGCATAATTTTTCTATGTAATTTTCCTAATTTTGGTGTTCAAATTGTTCGCTTAAATGTTACTTCGCTTACAAATTTCTAGTCTATAGATTTTTCATTATTTTCCCATCTTCTAACCATTTCATATGGTAGGGTGAAAACATTTATATTAGACAATGAGTCCTATGTGTTGAAACTTTATCCTGAATAATTCCAGTAATCGATGCACTACCGTTGCAAAGAATTTACCACATCGGTTAGCAATGTAACCCACTACCGATTGCTGATCTTATTTTTGAAAGTCTTTCCAAATTGTTGAGCTGCATAATGATGTCGGTTTTCAGTCCCATTACTGACCGGCCATTTTTTCACAATTTTCAAAGTTTTCGTGTCCTTATATAGCGACAAAGTAAAATTTAAAAGAAATAAAGTTTAAATAAATAATATTCATAAAAAATAATAATAATTATTATTATTAATGATAATATATATTATATAATAATAATAATATATAATTAATAATTATGGTCAATCCTGAGTTGCATTTTGGATTGAATTATTTGAATGTTGTTGGCTTGGTAAATTGATTGTGAATTGATTTGTTTTTTATGGTTATGTAATTTGATAGAAGAATACATTTACTGTAACGTAATTTATGGAAGAATCCAACTTTGCTGAAGATTGTTTCGCGAATAATACCTTTGTCGATAGAATCTATTTAAATGACTAGTTATTGAAATTGTTGAACGAATGGATCAAATGATTTGTATATTCTAGTAATCTTAAGTTAATTCGAGAAGAAGTTTATAAAGTATTTAATGGAAATTATGATATTTCTCAAAGCATCAGTAAAGATGAATTTCAGCAAATGATATGTAATAAAATTCATTGCACTGAAAGGATTTGCAGTAAAAATAAAGAGATTTCAAGTTGTTTATTCAATTCAATATTGCAAAGTTTGATCCATCAAATAGAAAACATATATGGTCTTGCCAATAATCTTCACGTAGAAGGTGCGACAGATGAATTAAAATCATTACCAGTGCGTTGAATGTTATGTTTAATTATTTTAATCGACTTAGTGATATGTGTTCTTCTTTGGATAATATATCTGGAGCAACATCCACCTCTTATTGACAATTTGAAAAAAGAAGTTCTCAATTATACTTTTAACAATTCATTATTCGATATGACCGTTTTATCCGGTTGTAGGTATTTATAAATCGCTTATGGTTGTGTTAAATCACAATTTCCTTGGTATATTTCTGTATCTACATTAATTACCAGTGTGTTGTCCATTATTAAACTGGTTCTTAATATGGTTAATGATCGTGTTGTATATAAATATTTAATGATAATTCTTTCATTTATAATTGAAACAATATTTTTAATTTACCGTGTCTTGCCAAAAGAAAAAGCAGCTGAAAGGGCCATGGAATACTATAGATTTGTTTCTCAGCAACAATTAAGTATATTATATAATATCTCGCTATATATTTCGACCTTTTGACAGTCTTCTTCATGCTAGAAATTGTATTAATAATAACTAAATGAAAATAAAGAATATTTAAACAAATTGACCAATAATAATCGTAATCAAATTGTATCAAACATAAATATAAAATTTTATTTGGATATTTTAACAAACAAATATTAATTATAGGATTTAAAGATCTAATCAGCAACGCTTCATAAGTTACTCGTTCCCATTAATTACTCAAATCTTTCGCCATAATCCTAAAATCTCTGATTTTTCAGTTTCATAAAAAGCAAAATATTTATTGTCTTTAGTTTAAATTTGATTGATAGTTATCAAATCTAATACCATTCCAAGAGTTTCTACTAATAAATGAATGGGTTGTTTGTTTTAACTCAGATTGTAAGCTTATGCAAATATTGATAATGAGTTTTGTTATTGAATATTAAGGGAAACAATTGATGGGTTACAGGTAATCCACAATTTCGCTTTCGTGCTGTTTCCAGCGTAACCCAGAATACAAAAATGCTGTGTACCGCTCGATACCTGTTGAGTGATCGTTGGAACTGTATCAAGTGGGTGAGTGGCAACGAAAAGCGAGCATACCTTTATATACTGTATACGGCAAGCACTCTTGCGGGTTCGCGGACTACCAATAGAAGACCTGCATCCGACTTTCATTTAGGTCCCCTTTCCGGTGATCGCTTGTACCTATGATTCGGCTCTTATTATAATATCACTGCTTAATCAACGAAAATAACTGTCTAAATACATGAATAGATTCATTTAAAAGAAATCAAGGTTATACACATATTTACCACTGTACCTTGGTTGTGATCAATTTTCGATGCATCTTGAGTCGTGCTCGTTCGGCTTTTCCAGGGCATTTCTTTTTCTGGTTTACTGTTCGTCGTTTGGCAATTCCCATCATCTCTGTCGTCATTGGTCGAATCTGTTTGCTCAATTCTTGGTCAGTGACATACTGATTTACTTGCATCTCCAGCTGTTGCAATTGGAGCCGGAGCGCTTTCATCTCAACTTGATCCTGCGTACTTTGGAGTTTTAGTTATTGGATCTGTTTCAGCATCTTCTGCATCTCTATGAAACTAAACCAGGTGCCGTCGATCTCACCGCACCGTCCTTTGAACTTGATAATCCGGCGCCGTTGCTCCCCCACTTGAACCCCAATTTTTCCATTAATTGGATCGCTGAGAGGAACAACAACTTTAATTTGTAAAGGTATATATCTGTCTCTTAATTTAATTCCGAAATAAGATGTTTCGTATTTGCGAGAACTCGTCCGTCCTTATCGCTCCCTTTCGCTGACGGCATCCAAATCCGACCATATTTCCCATTATTATCTAAATCGAACTTAAATATAACTGAGTTCGGTTGTTAATTTTCGCTTTATATGGTGTACACAGCGCATTAAACCGTCATTCAGGGTTATATAAAATTTATTAGCTTGTAGTTAGGGTGGCTGTGGGCCAAAAAATGGCAGATGTGTAGGGTTGGGATGGATCTCATTTATCTAAAAAAGAATAGCAATAAACAACGATTCCACTCAAGCCTGCATCTCTGTAGCTGTGATAAAATCAAAAAAAGATTCAAATAAAATAGTTTATAATCAATAAATTTATTTATAATAAATAAAACTGTCCTTACTCATAGAATTTTTCTCAAGCTAGATCAAAATACAAAATTTTGGCATAAGAGTGATTTGTAAACCCTAATTTTGGTGTGCCAGTATGTGTACGTGCATTGGTTCAGTAAAACAAATTCGAATTATTTTAATTCTAGTTAATTTTGGATCTTAATTTTTATAGATTTTAATGGTGATTTTTGTAAATTAGTATTAATTTTATTTTCTAATTTTGATTTTTGATTTTTTTTATTAAATTTGCCGCCATGATGGATATGGGCGTTTCTAGAACATTCCATGATGTTTTCTGATATTTTTAATATAAAATTATAATTTTTCTAAATTTTCTGTTGGTTCTTTATACTTTTTATTAATTTTAATACTTAAATGTTTTCCTTTGTTAACTTTGTAAAGTTATTCGGCGGACATGGTAGATTTCGCCATTTTATGGACTGTTCTGGGTTTTTACTTATTTTTGCTGTAATTTTGTTTCTCACTTGCTTTTTGTTGTTATTTTATTGAAATCGTTTTGATTTCTGTTCTTATTTTTTATTATCGCCATTAATTCTTTACTGGGTTATGTGTTCATGTTGTGTTTGAGTAGGTTTTATGCAATACTTCTTGGTTTTGTTTGATATTTATATTAATTTGGATTTGTAACTTTTCCTTAGTTGATGTTTTACTATTTCTTATTTTAACTTTACTTAGTGCTGGGGTGTGCATGTTGTGTACCAACACATTTCGTTACTATCTCTATACTTGGGCCCTAATTTAGGTTTTGTCCAACACAATCTTAGAACCATGTTTTTTGTAATTTTGTTGATTGAAAGCTGAGTTATCTTCGATGTTTGTTTTGTGTTTGTGTGCGTCTTGTCTGCTAAGAATTTTGAATAATTACGGATTTATATTTTCCTATAAGTTTCCAAATAATATTTTATCTCAATTATGACTTCAATCCACAACAATTTTTTTGAATTATAAATCTAATAGAAAGTCATAAATCGTGTATTAGATTATAAACCACTTCCTTAATTGATAATATTTATTTCCTAAAAATTTAATCTACCGAAACTCTAACAATAATGTAAATAACTGGTTGACTTTTTTCACGCTATTAAAATTTTAAGGAGATACTGCGATTCGAGAAGTTTTCGAAGAGACTGGTATTGAAACAAAGTTTTTATCGGTCATGTCACTATGGCAACGTCACAATTTTCCATTAGCGTTTGGTCGATCTGATCTTTTGGCTCTTTGTCGGTTACAGGTTCTAACTGATAAACAAATTGATTTCAGTCCTTGCCCAGTGGTATACGTCTTGATTTTTTGCATCTTTTATTAGTCTCATCAGGAAATAGAAGAGTGTTGCTGGATTTCTCCAAGATCTGTTTTAGCCGAAAAGTCTTATATTCAGACCGAGTATTTGTCTACTGTATTAAAATTGATAAATCATTGTTTGGAAACAAACAATTGGTCTGATCATCAGATGATAGGAAAACCCATTTCTAGTAGGCATTCGAAGAGCTTGTATAATTTATACTTATCTGATACCTCATGGAACAGCATATAACTGTAGAATTTAATAAATTTTATTAAATAAATTATTAGTTTTTAATTTGTTTATTTGCTGTGAGAATGTAATTAAATTAATTAATTTAAGTGATTAAAGAGATTAATTATAATAATTATTATGTGAATGTGTATGTGGATGACATATTTATTTAATCCAATTTCAAAATGAAATTATTAAGTGATCCTTTAAGTTGAGTGGGATTGAACAAAACAAAGCGCCAGTTGATGGACTCAAAGGAAATTGAATTAAATTAAAGAGACGAAATGAAACCAAGTTATAGAAACCAGATTGTGGAGTGATAGTAATAAAGGTGATGTACACTATCAACGCTCATTTTCAAATTGTCAATTGTATTCAGTTTTAATTGAAATAAAGTTGTTTTGTTAGGATTCGAGTTTTATTTACTTAATTCTTGAACACGAGCGAATTCCTATCGAGAAATTATTAATATCCCACCAGTGTGATCAATTGACAACTATTCAAAATATCATCGTAATCGGATTGTATATTTTAATATCTTTGTAATCACTGTTGTTTGATTAGATTAATAAAAATATAGAGACTTACATTTGTTATCTTAATTGAATATTATAATTTCATATTTATTTGCTCCGCGTACATTACACATAACAAATTTACTTCCTTTTATATCAGGCTTACTTTTTCAACAACCTTCCTACTCCATGTAAGCAGATTTTAGTCATGCCAGTATTTTTAAATTCATCATATGACTTTACAAGATCTTAGATTTGTGAAATACCCTACATTCATGGTTGTAATCAAATATTTCCGCCATATCACACAATATGAATCTTGGTGCAGTAATCGTAAAATTCAATTATTTCCTAAAATATTTGACATTTTCTTTATATCCCGTGTTGACACTGAATTTAGGGAATTGTATCTACTGCAGAAGTTCATATTTCTTACCATTGATTGTCGTTTTAAATGGGCCGCAAAAATCAATTAGAATTGTTTCGTATAATATTGGAATCTAATATTTAATTACTGTCTCTTTGGTGCATACTGTAATTGTATTCTATTTTAGCAGTTTTCTTAACTTTGAATCACTTTCAAATTGCTCATTCTTATTTCTCATCAAAATTAGAGGATATATAGTTATTCATTTTCCTTACTTCTGTATGACATAATGTCTGATGCGTATGATTTAAATTTTATTGTTTTTACTATTTTATCCACTATTTTGGCTGAATTTCCTTGCCATTCTGAATCACCCTTTCCCAACATCAATGCCACTATTCTTGTTTTCATCTATCGTTTTTATAAAATTACATCCAGCTAGGAAATCATACTAAAAGAGTTTTGGATGCAGGTCAACGAAGAGCGAATTCAAAATAACCTGTTGGATTTGCCGCTAAAAAAAGAGTGCTAAATGATGCATATGTCACAATTAATCGACAAACAATTCTCAACCAAATCAAAGAAATGAGGGTCGAAAACTCGAATTTGAGAATTGAGAACCTACTTTTATTAGATAAACTTTATTCAACGAAAATGTGTATAATAACTTTTTATTATTTCTTATTTTCATTTGTGTAATTAATAAATGTAACCAAAAAAGCACCCTTCCCCATTTGACCAAAAAAGAATTTATGAGAGTCGAGGCTGGAGTTCACACATCTATCTACTTAAAGGACAGTCAATAGCAAATATTTTTTCCAAGTGTCCATTTGTGAGAAAAAAATTATTTTTTTCGGTTGAATTACATTCATTGGTTACTAATGATGACCTTAAAAATATCGTTTCCAAAGATCCTTTCTAGAATTAGATAATTTCCTACGGTACTAACAGAAATTGTATGCAATAAAATAACCTGAAAATATGTTTTCCCAAGTTCAACTAATAGTAATAAAAAACTCATAGTAATGTTGAGGATACCTGAATAGTTAGAATAACTTGGGGGGGGGGGTGGAAACCGATAGAGAGATATAAATAGCATTCTGAAACTTTGAGAAAACAGAAAAGCAAAAAAAATGAGAAATGAAAAAGGAATAACAAAACAAAAGAAATTCAACAATAAGGCGGAGAAATGTCACTTATAATTAATAAGTGCAAGAAACCAAAAATTAACACGAAAACAAAATCGGCATCTCCAAACTTTTAAAGGTAACGTGGGAACTTGTGAAAGTATGGAAAACGTCATAAGCAGAAATGAAAAAAAAAGATGACGAATTATCCCGAGTGCCGAACTGTCAGGGGTAACACGGGAGTTGAAAAAAGAAAATGGAAAATGCCAGAGAAAAATGTCATCTTAATTAAATCAGAAGTGAAGTTGTATTAAAATTAAAAAAGGAAAGTTGCGCGATATTTGAAAATTAAAATGAAGAATTCGAATTGTAATTGAAAGTTGTTGAATGCAGTAGTAGATTTAAATTGAATAAGCGACGTGATATTGTGGATAACTTATATTGAGATAATTTAAGTGAACGGTGGGACGAAATTTGAATTGAAATAAAAGAATCAGAGTATATCTAATAAAGTCACGTCGAAGCACATGGGCAATCGAAACCGATTTATCCAATTGTTGAGTCATATCAACGGCTAGCGATTCTTAGTGTATTTGGGAATTATACACTGTGATCTATTCCTCACTTATTGTTGTAATGAGCTTCGTATAATTGCCTACTTGGGTGTTGAATCGATCGTGTTGTTATAATTCGTGTAATCAACTGTGATAATCAATAAAGGTTTATATTGTCTGAGAATTGTTATTTTGTGGATCAAATAGAGCACGCTTTCGAGCCAGAGATTTGATTGGTAACTTTGGTAACCCAATAAAATTAGAAGTGAGCCAAAAATATCTTTTTATGTAATATTTTATAAAGTCAATGAATTATTAGTTATATTAAACAAATGTATAATTAATATACAAGGCAAAATACATTAAGAAACTTAAAGTGTGGAAAAGTTATAACCGGTGACCGTTTTAACGAAGCGGGCACAATCTTCGTCACGTTTGTGATTTTAGTTTTTGAAGATTTTTTGCTTTCTTAGTTTTTATATTCTATCTTATTATTTTTTGCCGTTTTTCTTTTTGGATTTTTTCCTTTTCCGGTCGTTTTCTTTTTTATTCGTTAGCTCGGTTGTTTTGGCTTCTTACTATTCTTCTATGCGTTTTTTTGTCGCTTTTTCTTTTTCTTGTGCTTCCATTATTTCCTTTAAGCCTATCATATCTTCTTTTTGGCGTTTAAGTTTTATTCTCTTTGTGTTGTTGCTAAATCTTGCGTATTTAGCTTCTATTATTATCGCTTTCTTCGGATTCTTCATAGTCTGTTTCTAGATATCTATCCTCAACGTAGGATATTTCTTCTTCTTGTTCACTTTCTTCTGATTCTAATAATTTTAGGTATTTATCCCTATCGTAGGATATTTTCTTTTCTTGTTCGCTTTCGTGGGATTCTAATATTTCTTCTTGGAAATTATTGTCCTCTTCTGCATGGGATTTTTGTTTATCCTTTTCTTGTTCATTTTCACTTCCTATGGATTCTATTATTTCCATTTCGGAATTTTTGTTCTCTTCTGTTTGGGATTTTTGTTTATTCTCATCCTCCTCATTTCTGTTTGGGAAGCCAATCAGTAAGGTCATGATTAAGGGAAAATTTTGTATGTTTAGTAATTATCACGCTTAAATCTACACCAAATTAAACAAATTATAAGTTAAATTTCACAGAGAAAATTGCATTCTTCAAATCATGAGTTGAATGAAAAGCGAACTTTTTAATAAATTCACAAAGAATAAGACATAGCGGTTTAGGTTGTATTAAATCGCAGATCATTCGCATTCGGATGGAATGACTATATCCAAATTCGAATATAATCCCTAAATTTAGAGAATTACCGGGGAATTATATTGAAAAGAAGAAAAGCTCGTAAGGTAACTCATCGGCATTTCGAGAAAGTTATTCTACAATTTTCTACTCGTAGATATGAATTATTTGACATGTACACCATTTATGTCTTATAGACGTTGATAAATCTGCCTTTAAGTAATAGTTCGATTGGTTGATAAATTACTAGAAGCTCGTGATCAAAGTAGAATATTTATATTATGCGTAAGACAATATCTTTATATATAAAATTATTTATTGACGTATCTGTTATTTTGATGCTAAAGATTGTCGGAAGTTACATTTAAAGCTCCAATTGCTATTCAAAAAGTTAGATGTGTTTTAGAGTAATTAAGTATATGGATATTTAATAAAAAGATTTTGACTGTCAAAAGAGTTGTAACATTTGTCACATTTGGATCACTCTCTCTCTCCTCTTCTAAAAAATATATCTCATTTAATGGTGAATTGTGTTTTCAGTATTTTGTACATGCAAAACTTGTCTCAGGATTTTGTATATGGAATTGTGGTGATGCCAATTTTGTTACATGCATTTTCATGATCGAATTTGATATTTTCTACAGTGAAAAATTATCTCAACCAAAACCACTAGAAATAGTGGTCAAAGCTTTTATTCAAAACTCATTCAACCATAAAACTCCTCATTAAAAAGATATAACCACAATTTCCTATAGAAAAATCATGAGAATATTTTTGTCTGTACAAATTCATCCCTCAAAAATATCCTTATATAAAGGAATGAGCAAGATAGGTCGCATGAAATTATTGTCTCAAGCATCTAATGATATCTTTGCTTTGTTACAAATATCAGAGTTGAGAATAGTTTGAAAATTAAATTAAATAATTATTACAATTGTCTATTCTAGAAGCACTTCGCAATTCGGAAACCTTTTTCATAAAAAGAGAATCGCAAAAGCTGTCTTGCTAATTAAAAAATTAAACATATTCTTGTCTTAAAATGAATTCAGATCCGGCTTATCAATAATGATAAAATTGTCCAAAATGAAATAATGACCTTAAATTATTTTTATTACGGTAATTTATTTATTTTTTTTAATATAAGTTTTATAAGGATTTCTTAAAATGAGTTTCTCAAATATATCATTGGCTCTACGAATGTCATCCATGACCTTTTCATGCATCTGTAATAATTGTTATATTATAAAATGCAAATATAAATAATATATCTTAATGAATAAATTTGTTATAATTCAAAACAAAAAAAAATTATTATAAAACTAAGAAATAAATTAAAAACTAAATACAGTGGCAGACAAAGGTTAGTAGCACTACGTATTATTTATTTCAATTTATTACAATACTTTTGTCCTTATTATTTATATTTTTCTGTCTCTGCTTACTGGTCAAAAACAAGAACTTTCAAACTTTTAGGTCTCAAATAGTGATCTTGAAGAAGGAAAACTACTCTGAGAGGTAAATAACATTGAAATTAGAAGTACATTCATCAACTGTTACTAGTACAGTTTCTAGATATTATTATCCTGGGATCTATTCATCAAAACATCGCTGTAGAAGGCTTACTGTTAATACCGAACGAGATCATTTTGACTGCTATTAGCAGTACTGGAACATGAGGATTTTGGATCATGCACAACAATTAACTCCATTGTATATGTTGATATACTGTCATATCATCTCCTACCATACATTGCATATCATAACTTCACCCAGCTACTTCATGGCAGAGCAACATACCAATCGGGACAGGTTGTGCAAAGGTGGCTCATGAAACGCAATAATCCTATGGTGGCTCCTCTAGCCTGGGTCATCACCAGATCTAAAACCAAAATGAAGAAAAAGTTTCAGCCAAGAAACCATCATCTATGCTTGATTTAAAACAGAAGATACATGATGTATGGTCAACAGAAATCACCCCTGCTTACTGCGGCAGGCCAGTGAATTATATGCCAGCAAGAATTGTTGCTGTCATCAAGACTAAAGATTACACACTAAGTACCGAAAACTGCTTTAATATGTTTATTAACTTTTGAATTGATTGTTAACTCTTATTTAATAGAATTTTAAATTGGAATAAGTGCTACTAATCTTTTTGCCACTACTATAACTTTTGATAAAATATTTTGCACGAGTTTCCAAAGCTTCATTTTCCAGCCGGTTCTGATATCAATAATGATTTCCATTTACATAAATCTGAATAAATTATTCAAACCTTTCTAACAGAAAAACAAGGTTCAATTCTTTGTTCTTTAAATTAAGTCGAAATTTTCAAATGACATAATCCGCACTACCTTTTTATTTAGAACCCCTGGTGAATTATGGGTTTATGTTGCGTCTGTGTGCGTTTTTTTTGCTTTTGACATTGGGTGTTTGTATGCGCACACAGACGCGATCAGTGTAATTTTGTAGCATTTTATTATCGACAATTGTCGAATGATATCGAATTTTTGGATTTATGTCAAGTTTTATTTTTTTGGATTTATATCAGTTGTTTAAATTTGGTAAGTTTTGTGATTGTTTTGAAAATACAAAGGTTTTAAAAATTCGTTTATTAATTTCAAAATGGAAAAGGATATTATGATTGTATGGAGTTTAGAAGATGGCAAACAGAGTGATGTATTATATGGACATTCAGAATCAATAGCGAAATTAATCAACGAAACTAACTCATTCCTTGGAAGTGTGGATATATGTAATCGTATGGAAATTAAATCTTGATCAAATGAAGTTGAATAAATTCAAATCAGTTGAAGGTTCAGAAATGATTGACTTTAAGCGGATAGTTGATCCATTATCCAAATATGAATTTCTATATATTCGAACAATAAAACTGGAACAGACGCATGGAAATTTGGACACGAATCTCTATAAATTAATCTTTATGCTTGCTGTTATATCCGAACATGAGTTATTACTATATGAGGAATCAAGTCAAAGGCTTTTAGCTGATGCTTCGAAAGAAGATGATGCTCAATTCAAGAGCGAGTTTATCAGAGCCAACATGTTCCGTTCGACATTTAAACAACCCCATATCGATTATATATGGATATAACCTATTATAATTTATGCCGAATTGTATCGGAAAAGAAACTTTGTCTTATAAACTTTACGAAGAAACTTTTTGAAGTTACTAATTTAGAAATTAGCAAAGATTAAAATAAAAAAATGAGAATACAAACATTTCCAAAACTTTTTAATAAATAGGCTAGTTTAAAAATGAAATCATAATTTTTAACCCAAGTTTCTTCTTCTTTGTCGTTTTCACAAGGAAAAATAATGTAGTGAAGGTATAATTATATCATATTTTAAAATATCTTTGACTCGATGATGAATTTGATTAGTTTGTTCCACGTCGGCAATTACCTGAGTATTGTCTTCTGTGGCACCTTTTGTAATTACATCTGTTGGGTATTTTGTGCAAGTCGGTATCACTGTCTGACTCATTTGTGACGTTTGAAAATAAGTTAAACAACCCAACACAATCTATATTCGAGACTAATACAATTACACTTGGTTACACTTTTTATCGATTCAACCACACTTTTTTGCACTTTTCAATACCACTGTAAATCTTACATAGGGATAAATCTTTCAATGGAGTTTTCCGTTTCTGGTACGCTCGATTTTAAAAATATTCCGTTATCACTAAGTTCAAAGTTTTCTTTGTTTTACTCTCGCAAAATTGTTCGTTAACTTTTCTTCGACCAACTGGCGGCTTGTTCACTTCTGAGCTCTCTTTTTATACTGTTCATGAGAGGCCAATTATCTAGAAAATTGCGCTAAATTATCTCCTCGGGAATCCTAAACCAATATTTTTGGGTTTTTTGTTTATTCTAATTTGTTTACCCTTGATTAGGGCTAAAATATTCCTCCTTTTATCTCACTGCGCATCGGGTTTCCTACAGCGCTTGGGTTCCCCATGGGCTCGGGCTTTCCATTACCAATTAATTAATTTTAATTAATTTGTTTTTTTCGCATTAACTTTCCCTGTGAACATTAAATTTTCATCATAATTTCTGAAATCGTCTATTAAACCATTCAATATTGATTTTTGATTTTTAATAAATTTTAATTAATTTTCCACTTTTATTGATTTTTCCATTATTTGTTATGCTTTCCTTTTATATATGAATTTTTTGGTGTTTGCGGTAACCCCAACACATCGTTCATGTTTGCACTTCAAGTACTTAAGCTTGGGATGTCCTAATTGTTAATTTTTGATTTAGCCGTTGTTAGATTCGAAAGGCTTGAGTTAATGATCATTAATTTCTTGATGTTCGTATAAGTAATATTTATATTGGTAATGTTAGAATTAATAATCATCTAATTTGGCATGCTTGAATTTAATAACTTTTCTTAACACATTTAACCAAATTTAATTTTTTAATTTACAAATATTTATAAATAGTGTTGAGATTTTAAAAGTAAATTATTAAATTATATAGTTCAGATTAAAAGGAAAACCGAAATCGAATGGCGGTCAAGCAGAGAAGTAATGGCAAAGAAAGATGGGATAAAAACAGAACTATAAAAGAGTAGAATCAGGCAGGAAATGGAAAAATGCGCAAACATGAGGAAGTGGAATAAAGTGAAAAAATTATCGAAATTGAAGCTGGAAAACGGGAGAGGGGTAGATTAGGGGATGGTGAAGACAGTGAGCAAGAAATTGTTAGAAAATGTTTAGAAAGGGTCGTAAAACAGGCAAATATGAAGAAACGCAAAATATTAATTAATTGATTAATTGGCTAATGGGAAACCCGAGCTAATGAGAAGCCCGAGCCAAAGGAGAACCCGAGAGATGAATGAAACCCGAGCACGGCAATTTGGGAGGATAAACAAACAAGGAATTCAGAGGGCAATTATACAAACAGCCGGGTAAACGAGAGTAAACAAAACAAGGGGAATTACGAAGAGGGTCAACAGAAATAGCTAAATAGATAATGATAACTAAGGAAGTCAAAACCAATTAGGTCAAAAATGGGGCAATTACAACGATTATGGGAGTATATAAGGAAACTCCAAATTCACATAATCGGCAGTAGCCTTAGGTAGGGAAGAAGAAATTGACAATAGGAGTTCGAGGAATAAAATAAAAGAAGAAAAAGAATAAATAAAGAAAAAAGAAATAAGAGGAATTGAAGAGTGAGAAAAGGAATATTAAAAGAGTTCGGATCAGAGAGCGGAATCAAATAAAAAGGTGAAACTTATTTTTAAATCGTTCAAGGTCGAGACCTTCCAGAGCGGAGTTCGATCGGAAATTGTGAGAAAATTGTGGTTAACTAAAAGTGTAGTTATTTATTGAGAATTGTAAATTTTCTATAAAACAAATATACGTTTGAAGTTGTGTTTATTAATTTTTGGAACATGTGGAGTCAGAGTAACCAACGGTTGATTTTCGGTATCAAAGAACCCAACAGTAATAATAAAAATGTGAGCAGTAAAAATGGCAATTTCACTTTTCAGTTCGAAGACTGCAA
Organism: Schmidtea polychroa; assembly: GCA_959609185.1. Taxonomy (NCBI): domain Eukaryota; kingdom Metazoa; phylum Platyhelminthes; order Tricladida; family Dugesiidae; genus Schmidtea; species Schmidtea polychroa. The sequence continues at coordinate 5,695 of CAUHTR010007466.1, read as the reverse complement.
AGAAATTTAAAATTTAAAATATCTTATTATAAAATTATGTAAAAAAATTTGCAACCCTTTCTGAATTAGTTCGCGACTTCTTGTTTGGAAACCTCTGAATTAGAGTAACTAAAATTCTAAAGTAGACATTTACCCGATCTTTAATACTTTCAATGCATTTAACGTAGTCTTGATAGATTGATTCCAATGGTTGGTTTTTCATTATACATATCTCATTCCATGGATGCTTTAAGGCACTGATTATGTTCATTCGGGATTTAGGATCTGCTATCAACAGGTGGTTTAGAAAATCCTTTGAAGAATTGCTAGTGGAGTCGCAATTGAAATTATAGGAATAATTGGCAGTGATAACTGCTCGGTAGAGTTCTGTAGTTTTCTCTCGATAAAAAGGCTCATATCCGCAAAGTCTGGTCATTGTAGTTTTATCATTGATAAACAGTGAAAAGAAATTTTACAAAATGAAAATGCAGAGCCCTATTGCCCACATATCGAGTGCAAATGTTCGAATTTGTGACAGAAGTACCTCAGGTGGACAGAGCGAAGGCAATGCGATTATTGACAGTCTGTATATATCGTAATGCATAATTGTTGATTGGATATGGTCGCCTACATAAACAGTTGTCAAAAATAGTATGAGTTGTCAGTTTTATGAATTTACATATTTTTAAAATAAGATTTCCTTCTCCCGTATCAATGATGATGAGATTCTCTGACTTAATGTTTCCATGGATGATATTAAATTCGTGAAGATATCTAACGCCGGATAGAATCTGTTTAGTTATTCGACCTACTTTACTTTCTGTATAAGAACCACAGTTTTTGAAACTTAAAAATTATTAAAAATAAGAAATTTTTGCAATCTTTGGTAAATATTCGACTCACTGATTAAATAATTCTTCGCCTGTTAAATGCTCGCGTATTACATTGATGTGTGTCCATGTCTCAAACACTTCTACAACTCGCATCTGGTAGTTTTATTCGTAATATTATTAATAAATAATAATAATAATAATAATAATAATAATAATAATAATAATAATAATAATAATAATAATAATAATAATAATAATAAAATAAAAAAGCATTGGACAGTTTCACAGATTTGACCTGTTTGATGCACCTATTATGATTGTCTGCTTTAATAACCCCTTCATACGTAGCAAATCCGAATACTCCTTACAATATTTTGCATAAGTATTATATCAGAAATACTTAAATTTTATTTTAACTATTTATTTTATGGGGCGAATTTTAAATTATATATTTTTATAGAGTTGAAAATATCACAGGAGCACAATCATAAATGTTTCTGCTTCGACGGAAATTAGCATGATTGGTATACACTAAAGGGCATTAATTACGGTATGTTTAACCATAAATTAAGGTAAAGGCATAATTAATTAATATTTTAAAAAAGCTACTTGCGATAGGAACAAAAATTAAGGGCATTTATTACAGAAAGCAGGAAAATAATTACCGATAATTATTGTATATGCCAGGAAAAAGCCTCGAAAAACGTATTTTATAATCGAAATATTAAAGTTAATTATTTTTAAATAATCAGAAACTGACAAAGAAAAGATTGATCGAAGTCACGGAACAATGAGAAAATTATTGCAATCACTTCAAAATAAAATTTTCCGAAATTATTTATAATTGAAAACATTTTAGAATAGCTTCAAAAATGTGTTTAAATGACAATTTAATATATCTTACCTTTTTTGAAAATTAATAATAAATGCAATGAAATTTATAATAAATACGAAATATTAATTTTAATAAAAATATTTGTAACATAAAAAGATGAAAAATATTTTTATAAAACTTTAGAAAAGTGTAAATTTAATGAAAAAAATAACTTGTAACTTACCATTTGCCCATACTATTTGTTTTTCTTGCATATAATTTATTTAAACTTTGATGTACACAAATTAAATGTGATGTATGTCTTTGCTCTTTTACTAATGTGCGATTACTTCTTTTTTCATGATGTTAAGGTGTGTGGCGGTCTCTAGTAGAATTTATAATAATTTTATTATGTTTTGGATATTATTTAAATTGGAATAAATTTAGGTATTTTAAATGCTATTAGTTCAATTACAAGATAAAAATGAAAGAAAATGTGGTCAGAAATAATAAATTTACCTTTATCAAATCGACTTACTTAAATATTAATGTAGGTGTAACCAATATCTGATGAGATAAGATTTTATGTTAATTAATCAAGTTATGGTAATGGAAGAACTAACAAGTAGCAACATGTGTCTAGTGGCGGTCCTCGTGGAAGGATGGGGGCGAGCAAAAGACGCTAGTAGCATATAATGAGGACTCCAGCGCACTTTCAAGGTCATGGAATATCAAGATCAAATATAGACCAATCGAATCATTTATTTATTTATTTATTTTTTTTTTAAATTAACATTTTATTTAATTACTTCTTTTTAATTTTTTTCATTTTAATTTTATTAATTAATTATTTTATTATGTTTTATTTTAATTTATTACATTTAATTAATTTATTAGTTTATTAATATTTTATTTTAATTACTTACGCTATTTAATTATTATTATTATTTTTTATTTATTTATTTATTTTTTTTTAATTAATTAATTTATTTTTTATTTTATTTAATTACTTCTATTTATTTATTTATTTATTTTATTTTTTATTTTAATTTTCTTAATTAATTATTTTATTATGTTTTTATTTTAGTATTATTTTATTTATTATTATTATTATTATTATTATTTTTTTTTTTTTTAATTTTACATTTACATTATATTCTAACAAGAGGTAAATTATAACAATAATATTTCAATTTGAATAAAATATTAATTAGAAATTATTTAATTTATTATAAAATAAAACGCTGAGTTAATTTTAGATAAACCGGATATTAATTTTTCGGAAAAAATAAATAAAATAAACACAAAAATAATATTTCTTACTTGAAACTAATTATCTAAATTAATTGGACAAATGAATAATTAAATGATAAAACACATTTTAATTAACTAAGTCAAACAATTCACAATATATATTTTATTATTCACATAAATTTAATTGTTAAAGTGCTTGTTTCGATTTGCATTCATTTGTAGACGGAGCAGTTGCGATATGCATTTGACGAATCTTATAGTGACCGTAGGCATAGCTTTCATTACAATTGTACCAATACCTTTTATCGTCCAAACATTGGAGAGCTCGTTTTTCTGTCATGAAAGTATACAACTGATGATTAACACTTCCTATTCTCTTTTGTTGGATGCTCACTGTTCCACCATCAGTATACACTTTTTTATAGGCTTCATGTGTAAGATTAGAGTTTGTAAGTCTTATTCCTTTGGCTTTTAGAGTGTTTTTATCGCCTTGGAGTGAGTAGCACTTGGGTCGAAGAAACACCCATTCTTTATATTGATTTCCTTTATTCTCATCCTTAACTTTCCCGATTACAGAACAAATTTTATCAGAGAACAACGGATCGGTCACTGGATAATTTGAAGTATCTAGGAGCCCATCTTCAATCATTTTTGGATATAGTTGTAAGCGTAAATCTACATTTTTACACTCTAAAAAGAAGGAATCTGTGTCACCAGCTACGATATTAATTTGACAATTGAATTTTTCTCTATAACTCTGTAGTTCTTTATATTGAAACTGGTACATGCGAAGTTTGGATAAATCAAGTACGGTTTGTCCAATATACATTGGTCTATCTAAACACACAATTTCCTTATTGAGTATAACAGCAATGAGATCATCCGCAATCTTGATGCTACGACGAAACATAGGATGACTACAATAAGTTATCAATCTTTTGCTTTTGCTGCATAATCTCAAATTTATACGTTTCTTCAAGTTTTCCACAGTTTTACCGTATAAACTGTTGTTCTTTAACTTATAATAATCTCGCTGAAACGAATCCGTACTAGCTGCTCTCATTTTGGTATTGTAATCAATATATCCTTTGAAAATAGCCACTTGTTTGAATTCTACAGCACGATTAACTTTTGTGACTTTTGCGCCTTAACTCAACCACTCTGTCAAAACTCTACCATTAACTACATAGTTTTTCTTAGGCTCATGAGTTAACAACAGCTTTTCAACTTTACTACCAGGTGGATAACAAAGCTCAGGAGCTATAGGTAAATCATCTAGCTTATCTTGTATACTATCAGGAATGACGATGTCAACCTCTAGAACATATCCACGATCTCCATCAAACTCATCCCCATTTGCACATCTTTCAACAATACCATTCATTTCAGTCTGATCATTTATCCATCTAAATTCCTCAACAGGAAGTTTTTGCGACAGCGCCCATCCATATAAATTATTAACATCTAGGTATGACATTTGTGTTGATTCATCAGCTTCAACATGATGTTTGTTGATAAATGTCATTCCACCACGAATACCAGCTTCAAATAAACGGTAAAGCTCTGGATCTTGAATAAGTTCTACCGGTTCAGGTAACTGTTTAATAGCTGATGCCCAACTTAATCCGGGTATGGAAACAAACGATAGAGCCTCAAGTCCATCTTCGTCAAATGTTTTTTCTCTGAAAGCTTCAAAAACATCGGCCAACAGAAAAACATCCAACTTGAGATATACGAGCATGTAATCTAGCAGTGTCTCACAGTTGTATTGTCGCCAGATTCGATTTGCATGTATATAATCTTCTTGACTAACTCCCTCCCAAATCGGTGGTAATTCTGTTATTGACTGTAAAACATCCATTGATGTAGCCATATCATAAGGAAAAATGGTTTTACAAGTCATCATCTGTGATTCGAAAACATCTGAGGTCAGTGGAAGACATGGTCAATTTCTTGATAAATTTGCCAAGCTGCTATTTAAAAATTGTAAAGAATCAATGAATCTAATTCTTCTGCCTTTCGATGTCGCTGTAAGTGTGAGAAACTTTTCTGTTGATTGAGGAATAACATTTAAATTCCAATCGGGGAATTTTCCAATTGCATATTTTAATATATGATGAATGTCATATCCACGAAGATTGTGAAATACAACAGGTAAAGACGGATTGATTCTTCTAGCCAAATTACAATCTTGACACGCTGCTCCGAGATATTGACCAGTAAAATGATCATGATCTCGAACAGGTATATTGATAATCTTTTTACAAAGGTAGCAATGAGTTTGAGTCGTGAATTCTTCCTGCTGTTCCCAAGTGAGTTCCATCATTTCCTTTGATCCATTAATTTTATACCACGGATAAACTATGTCTGTAGCTATATCATCCAATGCTTGTATGAACTGAATTATACAGTTTTTCCCAACAAATGTTTCATTTCGGATCGGACAACCTTGATGAAGAAGCACAAATTCAGATGCAATCGGCTCATGTTTTTGGAAGTGTTTGTCATCTAGAGGTAATATCGATTCAAAGTCCGCGTAGACAACAAACTGCTGTTTTATAGTTTTACTCCAGTCTTTAAATTCGATATATTTATTCTCTGGCATTGAGTATAGAGTCGTCCGCTCCACATTTTTCCTACAAAGAACTATATGTCTTTCAAAAGCAGGACGTTTTCGAAACCCATGAAGACATGTATGACACCATTGTGATTGGATTCTGACTCCTTCTACTCTATCTCTGTAATTCAGCAGTCGATCGAGATTGGTTACAGCCAAAAAATGATAATTTAATTCTAAAATTTAGTTAATATTTTN